>ML334663.1:399-52794 GCA_005239505.1 Nicotiana paniculata
GGTACCCCTAATTTGTTATTAAATTGAGATTGTTGCACCTTTTCCTCCTAAGGAACTTAGTCGCTAAAAGAAGTAAGGTGAGATAATGGGGAGTAGTGTTTGAGTGGAGCCATGTAAGGGCCTGTTGGTGCACTAAAAGAAAATTGTATTCAAAAGTCACTGGCCATTGAATTTTCATGTATGGAGTGTGCAGGAAAGAAATAAAAAAAAAATAATTGTACAAAAAGATACATACCTCCAAGTTTCTATTGATGTCTGCTACTGAAAATATAAAGAATTGCTTAATTTAAAAAGGGCTATGTTGAATATGAATTGGTTGAGAAGAATATGTGTTGAATTGTGAATGTGGTGTATTAAAGTGCTTAGGAGGGATAGTCACTATTCCTAAATATATCCTACCCGTCCTTTAGCCTACATTACAACCTTAAAAGTCCTAATTGATCCTAGACTTGGCTAACTTGAATTAGTGGAGATCTACACTACGGGCAAGCTTATGGTACGACCACGGGATGCATATGAATTCTTTGTGAGAGTGAGGGCATTTGTTAAATTGTGTGATGTCCTTAATTTATGTTCAAGAGCATACTTGAATTTAAGGACTATTTACATTCACTATTTTGCTTGTTAGTGAGGGCACATGGTCTCGTGAACGATTGGTAATGTTTTAAACTTTCTTGTTGGGTAGGTGCGTGAATTGAGAGGGCTTAGTGGTTGCAAGTCGATTCTTGAGGTTTGGTGGTTGCGATTAGGTTGTTGGTATGATTGATTAAATTGGTATACTTGGGCATGTTTAAAGAAGGGAAAGAATGTGAAATTTTGTATGCTCATGCTTGATTGTCGGTATCGATCATAGTTAAGGGGTAATGTGTGTGATTGAAATGTAAAACACTCCGTGTTAATGAATTATGTACGTGTGAAGGATATTGCTCGAGGACGAGCAAGAGTCTAAGTGTAGGGTGTTGATGCGTGGCTAGAATTTATGATTTTACGCATTATATACCTTGCATTTTATGTGTTTTAATGATAAAATACACGTCGTATGTGCCTAATGGGAGTTTATTTAATGTGTAGGTGANNNTTGAATAGGCGAGTTGTACTTCGGGAGAAGGCGACGAGCAATATTAACCTCGTCAATCAATAAACCTAATTCGAGGATTTAGGTCGAAAACTCAACATTATTGTTTAACAACCCATAACTCTAGAATATCAATTTACATTGAATTCGTCTTTAAGTTATTTGTCTCTTTAATCTCTTAATTTACTATTTTAGATTAATTTTAGTAAAATCTTTGTTTGAGTTTAGTTTAGTTGATAGTTAATCACAAGTCCCTGTGGGTACGATATCTGGATTTAAAATCCTATATTACTTGTCGACCACGTACACTTGCGTGTGCATTGGGAAATCAACCAACAAGCCACGTGGGAAGCGAAAAAATGAGATGAAAGAGAAATATCCCCATTTGTTTGCATAAGTCTAGTAGTGTTCGTCCGAACTGTCATCTCTAAGCAAATTATATTTTATTTTCAGTTTTGTGCAAAAGCACTCCATCTTCCCCTAATTGCCTTATTGTTGTAATTTCCCAATGTGTGCTGAAACTTAACCCGCTATTACTATTTGGCTAGTGTGCAACCCTTGAGGTAATGAAAGTTTTGTGGAGCTTATGTGTTAGGCAAGTGATTAATAGTAGTGTAGGTTGGTAATGATTAATTCAAATGAATATTGTGTATTTAGGTGATTGGGTTGTATAGGACTCATCAAAATGATCAAGTTATGTGCAAGAATGTGAATCATGTGAAACTTTATGGTATAAGAAGAATGATTTATGTGTAGTTGAACAAATGATTGGATATTTGCAAATTATTGAGGTAACAATGTTGTGTGTGAGTTATTGGGTGATTAAAACTGTGTAATGGTGCTTGAAAGTGTGTTTTGAGGGCTCTCTGACAGGTAGATAGGTCTAATTACAAAGGAAACTCTGGCGAAATTTCTTTGAAAATATTTGAGTTAGTAAAAATCTGGAAGTTTTCATATCATGCTTTCAAAACTAAATTAAGTAAAAAGTACCCCAGGACTTAAAAAATAAAATTTTCCAGAAAGTAGGCGTTATGCGACGCACTATGAGATCGCATAACGTGTATGTGGACCGCATAATGGTCGCATACACGGGCAGATCACTGCCCCATTTGAGGACAACTATGCGGTCCAATATGTGATCGCATTTCGGTTCTGCGGACAGCATAGCTGTCGCATTGTTGCCCTTTGATTTTTTGGGAGGGAGGTTATGCAATCGCATAACATGTATGTGGACCGCATAATGGTCGCATACATGGGCAGATTATTTTTGATTTTTGGCCCACTTGGAGGGCCATTCTGCGGTCGACTTTGCGGACCGCATGTCAGGAATGCGATATGAGCAAAACCCGACCCCAGTTCATGACCGTATTCTTGTGTCGGGCTCCTATTTTTCTAATTTTAAAACCCGACCCCAATTCATTAAAACACCCCTCCCCTTCATTTTTAACTGATCTATGAGCAAAAATAGAGAGAAGGGAGAGAGGATTCTTGAGAGAGAAAGTTCTTCATCAAAAATTGATTCTTTAAAGTCGCTCAAGCCCGGAATATATCGAGTTAGTGTTATCTTCTTCACTCAAAGAGGTAAGTGTTGTGACGACCCAAGGGTTCATCCCCTATTTCTCACCCATTCCGTGCTTCCGAGGCCTAGAAAAACTCATTTGTATTTTCCTCGATTTGCGTGTGCAGACCGAGCGCGTAGCCGGACAGTTTATATGTGAGATTCTTTGAAAAATGCTAAGATGTGATATTAAAATGAATAAATTTGACTTTGGTCAACATTTTGGGTAAACAGGCCCGGACACGTGAACTGACGGTTACTGAGGGTCCGTGGAAAATTATGTGACTTGGGCGTATGCCCGGAATCGAATTCCGAGGTCCCAAGCCCGAGAAATGAATTTTTGAGTAAAATTGTTTTCTGAAAATATTTAAGGTAATTGAAAATGAAATTTGATTAGAAAGTAATGGTATCGGGCCTGTATTTTGGTTCCGACGCCCGGTACAGGTCTTATATATGGTTTAAGTCCTTTATGTAAGGTTTTGTTGAAAACAAATTTCGTTTGACGTGTTTCAGACTTAAAATCGAAAAATTGATGTTTTATGAAATCTGATAGAATTCATGGATTTTTAGACATAATTCGATGCATATGATGTTATTTTGGCGATTTGATCGCACGGATAAGTTCATGGGCTGTTTTTGAGGTAGTGTGTATATTTGGTTTGGAGCCCCGAGGGCTTGGGTGAAATTTTGATAGGCCACGAATTTCATTTTTGATCTTGGAAAGGCTGCTGGTGTTCAGTTCTGCAGGCTTCGCAATTGCAAAGCAAGCATCGCATTTGCAAACAGTGCACTGGCTAGCAGTGCTCGCAAATGCGAAGCCAGCATCGCAAATGCGAAGGTGCAATGGTTGCACAGTTATCGCAAATGCGATCCTTCCTTCGCATATGCGAAGTTCCTCCTCCTGCACAGTGATCGCAAATGCGAAGTACTCTTCGCATTTCCCATGCAAGGGTGCTCGCAATTGCCAACACTTGTTCGCAATTGCGATGCCAACCAGTGGCCTGCTCTGTACAAAATCGAGTTTTTACCTCACATTTCATAATTTCTCAACTCAACACTCTTAGGCGATTTTCCAAAGAACAAGACTCTTCCAAATCAGTTGTACGTGGATTTTACTCATTTCTTTTCGATCATGAACATCGTTTCACATGTTTTCAACTTAAAATTAAAGATTTTCGTGGGTGAAATTGGGTTTTGGGTAGAACTTAGGTTTTTTCTAAAATCGGGGTTTGAGTGGGTGATTGACCTCCGATTAGAGAGAGTTTTATATGGCTGGACTCGTAAGAGTACGAGGGTTCTGAAAATGTAAAATTTATCTGATTCCGAGATGCTGGCCTGAGGGGCATTTTGGTCATTTCACCTAATTTCGCGCCGTAACCTTGAATATAATAGTAGAATCAATTGCATGAGATGTTATTTACTATATGAAATTTATTTGAATAGATTTGGGATATTTGGAGTCGGATACTCGTGGATAACGTGTGATTTCAAGTTGATTTTGAGCCGATTCGAGGTAAGGGTTTGTATAACTTATTGTGGGGGACCTTTCCCCTTAGGATGTGATGTTTGGTAATTGAATGCCTTGTACGTGAGGTGACAAGCGCGTACTTGTGCTAATTGTTGAAAATCCGGTTTTACTTTAAGTATTTAGAATGAGTTCCTTTCTTACCTGTTTTATTCTACTTGCAATCATAGTCTATGTTAGCTCTGAAGGGCATGCCTAGCTGCCCCAAATTACCTGTTTGTGTAGATTGCTTTAAATTGTACCACGTGAAGTATGTTGGGCTAGAGTTACTTGTTGCCTTGTATTTTTGCACTATAAATCTGAATGTCTTCTTGCTGTTGTTGCATATTTAATTTGGGACTACGCGACGGTATCCCGGGAGATTCCCCTGCATATTTACTTTGGGACTACTGGACGGTATCCCAGGAGATTACCCTACTTATTAACTTTGGGACTACAGGACGGTATCCTGGGAGATTCCCCTGCTTATTTACTTTGGGACTACGGGACAGTATCCCGGGAGATCCCTCTGCACACTGATAGTAGGACTACGGGACGGTATCCCGGAAGATCCTTTGGATATACATATTATGGACTACGGGACGGTATCCCGGAAGATCCTTATGATATACATATTATGGACTACGGGACGGTATCCCGGAAGATCCTTTGGTTATACATATGATGTACTACAGGACGGTATCCCGGAAGATCCTTTGGATATACATATGATGGACTACGGGACGGTATCCTGGGAGATCCTTCGAATATACATATGATGGACTACGGGACGGTATCCCGGGAGATCCTTCGGATACACATATGATGGACTACGGGACGGCATCCCGGGAGATCCTTCGGATATACATATGATGGAATACGGGACGGTATCCCGAGAGATCCTTTAGGATATGCATATGATGGACTACGGGATGGTATCCCGGGATATCTTGCTTATTTAATTTGGGACTACAGGACGGTATCCCGGGAGATCCCCCTGCATATTTATTTTGGGACTACGGGACGGTATCCCGGGAGATCCTTCGGATATACATATGATGGAATACGGGACGGTATCCCGAGAGATCCTTTAGGATATGCATATGATGGACTACGGGATGGTATCCCGGGATATCTTGCTTATTTAATTTGGGACTACAGGACGGTATCCCGGGAGATCCCCCTGCATATTTATTTTGGGACTACGGGACGGTATCCCGGGAGATCCTTCGGATAAACATATGATGGACTATGGGACTGTATCCCGGGAGATCCTTCGGATATACATATGATGGAATATGGGACGGTATCCCGGAAGATCCACTGGACATTTGAGATAAGGACTACAGGACGGTATCCTAGGAGATCCTTATTGTTACCATGGTTTTTATGCTGTACATATTCCTAGTTTACCCTATTCTTGTGTTTAGTTATTGCCTTGTTTGACCCGTCTTATTTCACTGTTGTACTCATTATTACCGCCTGTTTTCATACTGTAAATTCCTATTATATTGTTGATCTCAGTAGGGCGCTGACCTTCCTCGTCACTACCCGACCGAGGTTAGGCTTTGCACTTACTGAGTACCGCTGTGGTGTACTCATGCCCTTTCCTGCGCATGTTTTTCATGTGCAGATCCAGGTACCTCCACTCAGGCACACTATCCCTGAGGTTGAGAGATACAATAGAGATTTTGAGGTACATATTCCGCGTCCGCAGACCAGGAGTCTATCTTATTCCAGCTTTTTGTGAAAAGTTTATCTTTCCTCACAGTTGTATATATATTCTGGAGTTAGAGCAATGTATTAGATTCTGTTAGCCTGTGGTTCCCATGAGTTTCCGGCTTTTGGGGTGATGTTGTAGATTACCATAATGTTTGAGATTGTATATGCCAAGTGGCGTTTATATATAGTCCTTCTCTTAGAGTGTTCGGCTTTCTTTTATTTACTCATTTCTACAATTATGTTGTTATTCTGCACTTGTTAGTCTTACCTAGTCATAGGGACTAGGTGCCGTCATGACATGTTCACGGAGGGCGAACTGGGGTCGTGACAAGTTGGTATCAGAGCTCTAGGTTAATAGGAGTCACGGAACATAGGCCGGTTTATTGGAGTCTCGCTGATCGGTACGGAGACGTCTGTACTTACCTACGAGAGGCTATGTAACTGTTTAAGAAAAATCTTCACTTCATTGAATTCCTTGTCGTGCAATATCTTTTGACATCAATTCTAAACCTTTGTTTTCCATTCTCTCACAAATGGTGAGGACACGTGCTACTCGGGACAATCAGGCACCCGTGCCGCCTTCAGCAACCGACAGAGGTCGGGGCCGAGGTATAGACCGAGGACGCGCACGTGGTGCAACGAGAGCACCTGCGCGAGCTGCCATCGAGGTACCACAAGCAGATCCAGCCAAAGTCTAGGCACCTGCCACGCCTACTGCCACTACTACTCCAGCTCTTCAGGAGACTTTGGCACAATGCTTGAGCACGTTTGGTATATTGATTCAGGCGGGATTGATTCGGGTTGTACCGACTACTTCACAGATCGGGGAAGGGACCCAGACTCCCGCCACCCCCACTCCAGAGCAGGGAGTTCCCATTGGTCAGGTTCCAGGTGTCATGGCAACACAACATGTGGTCCCAGTTCAGCGGGTGGTGATGACCTCTCGCCGAGTAGGGGACATATGGGTCCAGGAGAGAGAGGACGAACGAGGTAAGGAAGGAGATTACAGAGGAGTGAGTAGACCTCGTAGATTGGGGAGACCCACTGGCCCTTATTTTGGAGGAAGAGTACGGCATGGTAGAGGTTTTGTGGCCCAGCCAGGTCAGCTTGCATCTCAGGTTTTACACCGGGTTTCAGGTGTTTAGGGGTCTCGGAATACCCGTACTGCACAGTTTTTACCCCCACGTCGGCCACGAGGTTGCTTTGACTGTGGTGACATATGCCATGTGGTGAGGTATTGCCCTAGACTTGGGAGTAGTTCACCTCCAAAGACTTCTGAGCCACAGCGTGCTCCGCAAAGTTCTCAGGCTATGGTTACAGCCCCAGCTTTTACCCTACCTACCCTTGCCGAGGTTGTTGCCTCTGATTCTGTCATCACAGGTATTGTCATGGTTTGTCATAGAGGTGTACCGATTCTATTCGATCTAGGCTCCGCTTATTCTTTTGTGCCTTTTTATTTTTGCTCTGCATTTGAGTGTACCTCGGGATTTCCTTGAGTTTTCCTGTTTATATTTCTACTCATGTGGGAGATTCTCTTGTTGTGGACCGCGTTATCGGTCGTGTTTGGTTACTATTCGTGGTTTTGAGACCAGTGTGGATTTATTGTTACTCGATATGGTGGATTTCGATATTATCTTGGCCATGGACTGGTTGTCACCACATTATGCTATTCTTGATTGTAACGCTAAGACTGTGACGCTGGCTATGCTAGGTATTCCGCGTGTTGAGTGGAGTGGTACTTTATATCACACTCCCAGTAGAGTTATCTCTTTTATTAGAGCTCAGCGTATGGTTGAGAAGGGGTGTGCCGCGTATTTGGCTTATGTGAGAGATGTCAGTGTTGACACCCCTTCTACTGATTCAGTTCCAGTGGTACGGGATTATCCCGATGTGTTTCCAGCTGATCTTTCGGGCATGCCGCCCGATAGAGACATTGATTTTGGCATTGATTTGTTGCTGGACACTCAACCCATTTCCATTCCTCCTTACCGTATGGCTCCTCCTGAGTTGAAAGAGTTGAAGGATCAGTTACAAGAATTGCTTGATAAGGGTTTTATTCGACCAAGTGTTTCACTTTGGGGTGCTCCTGTCTTATTTGTGAAAAAGAAAGATGGTTCTATGCGCATGTGTATTTATTATCGCCAGTTGAGCAGGGTTACAGTAAAGAACCGTTATCCCTTTGCCTTGTATTGATGATCTATTTGACCAGCTTCAGGGCGCACATGTATTTTCTAAGATTTATTTGCGCTCAGGTTACCATCAGTTGAAGATTCGGGAGCCAGATATCCCGAAGACTGCTTTCAGGGCACGGTATGGCCATTATGAGTTTCTAGTTATGGCATTCGGGCTGACTAATGCCCCTGCAACATTTATGCATTTGATGTATAGTGTGTTCAGGCCATATCTCGACTTGTTCGTCATTGTTTTCATAGATGATATTCTTGTTTACTCCCGGAGTCGGGAAGTTCATGAGCATCACCTGAGGTTAGTGCTTCAGAACTTGAGAGAGAAGAAATTGTATGCTAAGTTCTCAAAATGTGAATTTTGGTTGAGTTCTGTGGCATTCTTAGGCCACGTGGTATCGAGTGACGGCATTCGAGTGGATCCGAAGAAGGTAGAGGCCGTGCAGAGTTGGCCCAAGCCGTCCTCAGTTATAGAGATTCGCAATTTCCTTGGCTTGGGGGGTTACTATCGCCGTTTTGTTGAGGGAATTTTCATCGATTGAAGCCCCTATGACTAGATTGACCCAGAAGGGTGCTCGATTTCAGTGGACAGAGGAGTGTGAGGTGAGCTTTCAGAAGCTCAAGACAGCTTTGACTACATCCCCAATCTTGATATTGCCTACTGGTTCGGGGTCTTATACAGTTTATTGTGATGCCTCGCGGGTTGGCCCTGGAGCGGTGTTGATGCAGGACGGTAGGGTGATTGCCTACGCGTCCGGACAGTTGAAGATACATGAGAAGAATTACCCTGTCCATGACCTTCAGTTAGCTGCCATTGTTCCTTTCTTGAAGATCTGGCGTCATTATTTGTACAGTGTGCCTTGTGAGATTTATACTAACCACCGGAGTTTGCAGCACATATTCAGGCAAAAGGATCTAAATTTGCGCTAGCTTAGATAGTTTGAGTTGCTAAAGAACTATGACATCACTATATTATACGACCCAGGGAAGGCCAATGTGGTGGCCGACACCTTCAGTCACCGGGCGGAGAGTTTGGGGAGTTTGGCATACCTTCATGCAGTAGAGAGGCCTTTAGCCTTAGATGTTCAGTCCTTAGCCAGTCAGTTCGTGAGATTGGATCTTTCTGAGCCGTGGCGGGTATTGGCTTGTGTGGTTTCTCAGTCTTCCTTATTCGACCGTATCAGGGAGCGGCAGTATGATGATCCTCATTTCCTTATTCGAAAGGGTTATTGGCCCTTTCGATATATTGAGGTGTATTGGGGAGATTGTTTATGAGCTTACCTCACCTCCCAGCTTGGCGGGAGTTCATCCGGTATTTCATGTTTCGATGCTCCGTAGGTATCACGGTGACCCGTCGCACGTGTTGGATTTCAGTTCAGTCCAATTGGACAAGGACTTAACTTATGAGGAGGAGCCGGTAGATATTCTAGCCCGGCAGGTTCGGCAGTTGAGATCCAAGTGTTTCCCTTCTATTCGTGTTCAGTGGAGAGGTCAGCCTCCTGAGGCATCGACCTGGGAGTCCGAGTCCGAGTCCGATATACGCAGTCGTTACCCTCATCTATTCCCCAACTCATGTACTTCCTTCTTTTATCCGTTTGAGGACGAACATTTGTTTTAGAGGTGGAGAATTTGACGACCCAAAGGGTCATACCCAATTTCTCACCCATTCCGTGCTTCCGAGGCATAAAAAACCTCATTTGTATTTGCCTCGATTTGCATGCACAATCCTGGCGCGTAGCTGGACATCTTATATGTGAGATTCTGTGAAAAATGCTACGATGTGATATTAAAATGAATAAATTTGGCTTCGGTAAACATTTTGGATAAATTGGCCCGGACACATGATTTGACGGTCCCAGAGGGTCCATAGAAAAATATGGGACATGGGCGTATGCCCGGAATCGAATTCGGAGGTACCAAGCCCGAGAAATGAATTTTTGAGTAAAATTGTTTTCTGAAAATATTTAAGGAAATTGAAAATAAAATTTGATTAGAAAGTAATGGTATCGGGCCCGTATTTTGATTCTGGCGCCCGGTACAGGTCTTATATATGGTTTAAGTCCTTTCTGTAAGGCTTGGTTGAAAACGGATTTCGTTTGACGTGTTTCGGACTTAAAATGGAAAAATTGATGTTTTATGAAATGTGATAGAATTCATGGATTTTGAGACTTAATTCGATGCATATGATGTTATTTTGGCGATTTGACCGCACAGATAAGTTCATGGGATGTTTTTGAGGTAGTTTGTGTATTTGGTTTGGATCCCCGAGGGCTCGGGTGCATTTTGGATAGACCACGGATTTCATTTTTGATCTTGGAAAGGCTGTTGGTGTTCTATTCTGCAGGCTTCGCAATTGCGAAGCCAGCATCGCCTTTGCGAACAGTGCACTAGCTGGCAGTGCTCGCAAATGTGAAGCCAGCATCGCAAATGCGAAGGTGCACTGGTTGCACAGTGATCGCAAATGCGATCCTTCCTTCAAAAATGCGAAGTCCCTCCTCCTGCACAGTGATCGCAAATGCGAAGTACTCTTCGCATTTCCCATGCAGGGGTGTTCGCAATTGAGATGCCAACCAGTGGCCTGCTCTGTACAAAACCGAGTTTTTACCTCACATTTCACATTTTCTCAACTCAACACTCTTAGTCGATTTTCCAAAGAACAAGACTCTTCCAAATCAGTCGTAAGTGGTTTTTACTCATTTCTTTTCAATCATTAACATCTTTTTACATGTTTTCAACTTAAAATCAAAGATTTTCATGGGTGAAATTGGGTTTTTGCGTAGAACATAGGTTTTTTCTAAAATCGCGGTTTGAGTGGGTGTTTGACCTCCGATTAGAGAGGTTTTTTATGGCTGGACTCGTGATAGTACGAGGGTTCTGAAAATGTAAAATTTATCCGATTCCGAGATGCTGTTCTGAGGGGCGTTTTGGTCATTTCACCTAATTTCGCGCTGTAACCTTGAAATTTAATAGTAGAATCAATTACATGAGATGTTATTTACTATATGAAACATATTTGAATAGATTTGAGCTATCTGGAGTCGGATACTCGTGGCAAACGTGTGATTTCTAGTTGATTTTGATCCGATTCGAGGTAAGTGGATTGTCTAACTTTGTGTGGGAGACCTTTCCCCTTAGGATGTCATGTTTGGTAATTGAATGCCTTGTACGTGAGGTGACGAGCGCGTACTTGTGCTAATTGTTGAAAATCCAGTTTTACTTTAAATATTTAGACTGAGTTCCTTTCTTACCTGTTTTATTGTACGTGCAATCATAGTCTATGTTAGCTTAGGAGGGTATGCCTAGCTGCCCCAAATTACATGTTTGCTTAGATTTCTTTAAATTGTACCACGTGAAGTATGTTGGGCTAGAGTTACTTGTTTCCTTGTATTTTTGCACTAAAAATCTGAATGTCTTCTTGTTGTGCTGCATATTTACTTTGGGACTACGGGACGGTATCCCGGGAGATTCCCCTGCATATTTACTTTGGGACTACGGGACGGTATCCCGGGAGATTCCCCTGCTTATTTACTTTGGGACTACAGGACGGTATCCTGGGAGATTCCCGTGCTTATTTACTTTGGAACTACGGGATGGTATCCCGGGAGATCCCCCTGCACACTGATAGTAGGGCTACGGGACGGTATCCCGGAAGATCCTTTGGATATACATATTATCGACTACAGGACGGTATCCCGGAAGATCTTTTGGATATACATATTATGGACTACAGGATGGTATCCCGGAAGATCCTTTGGATATACATATGATGTGCTATAGGACGGTATCCCGGAAGATCCTTTGGATATACATATGATGGACTACGGGACGGTGTCCCGGGAGATCGGGAGATCCTTCGGATATACATATGATGGACTACAGGACGGTATCCTGAGAGATCCTTTCGGATATGCATATGATGTACTACGGGATGGTATCCCGGGAGATCCTGCTTATTTACTTTGGGACTTCGGGACGTTATCCCGGGAGATGCCCCTGCGTATTTATTTTGGGAATACGGGATGGTATCCCGGGAGATATTTCGAATATACTTATAATGGACTACGGGACAGTATCCTGGGAGATCCTTCGGATATACATATAATGGACTACGGGACGGTATCCCAGGAGATCCACTGGACATTTGAGAAAAGGACTACAGGATGGTATCCTGGGAGATCCTCATTGTTACCATTGTTTTTATGCTGTACATATTCCTGGTTTACCCTATTCTTCTGTTTAGTTATTGCCTTGTTTGACCCGTCTTATTTCACTGGTGTACTCATTATTACCGCCTGTTTACATACTGTAAATTCCTATTATATTGTTGATCTTAGTAAGGCCCTGACCTTCCTCGTCACTACACGACCGAGGTTAGGCTTGGCACTTACTGAGTACCGCTGTGGTGTACTCATGCCCTTTCTTGCGCATGTTTTTCATGTGCATATCCAGGTACCTCCACTCAAGTGCACTATCCTCGAGGTTGAGAGATAGAGCAGAAACTTCGAGGTACATCTGCCGCGTCCGCAGACCAGGAGTCTCTATCTTATTCCAGCTTTTAGTGAAAAGTTTATCTTTCCTCACAGTTGTATAGATATTCTAGAGTTAGAGCAATGTATTAGATTCTGTTAGCCTGTGGTTCCCGTGAGTTTCTGGATTTTGGGGTGATGTTGTAGATTACCATATTGTTTGAGATTGTATATGTCAAGTGGCATTTATATGCAGTCTTTCTCTTAGAGTGTTTAGCTTTCTTTTATTTACTCATTTCCGCAATTATGTTGTTATTCTGCACTTGTTAGGCTTACCTAGTCATAGGGACTAGGTGCCGTCATGACATGTTCATGGAGGGCGAACTGGGGTCGTGACAAGTGTTCACCACAATTTTTCCCCAAAGTTCTTAGATTTTAATTAAGAATAAAACACATAGGATGGTTCTTGAAAATGAAGGTTAAATCCATGCATGCATGTGAGTAAAACTTCTTAATCTAGCATTAAGGGAAGAGGGCTGGGTAAAATTCACAAAGGAGGGGTGGTAATTTAATGGGGTCGCCTAGCGTTCGATAAAATGCTTAAAAGAGTTCAAATTGTATGCATGATTTCCAATTCTGAGTTGAATATGTTTAATTGTGAACTAGATTGATGGTACTAGTAATTTCGGTGATTCGTGAGTAAAAGTTAAAAAGGAATTTTGACCCCAGGTACGTATGGCTAACTTTAACCTTTGTTGGGTCCGAGCATACGATATGTGTACCTTGTTTGAAAATATGTGAATTGATTGTTCAAATTTGTTGAGACGTAAGATTCTATTCTCTGATCATCCTAGTTGATTGCTATACTACCGTGCTATATAAGGTTGAGAAAAGTGTTTTGATGTGCCTATTTTATTATGTGCAAAGCTCGTAAATGTTTGAGGGTCTCGATATGAAAGTATGTGTTGATGAATGAAAGAATGTTAATGTTCCCAGATATGGAAATGTATATAATAGCTAACAGCCGTGCATGGAAAGTAATGAAAAAGGGGATTGTGAAATGATGCATACATTCAGATAAGAACGCAATGGAACAAGTGAAGTGGCGACAAAATGTTCCCGCCATTAATGAGTATCCACTTACCAAATATTAATCGATAAATAAATGGTAATTGGGGGGACTATCTGTATTGGTAAAAATGAGCTTCACACTTTGTAATACTTATGATGACTCTGCAATCTATGTGGAGAAATGACAACATGACAACTAGACGAGACTTTATGAAGAGGTACAAGATAAAGAGGAACGGAACAACATACCCACGTGGTAATCAGATACGGGAATCTCAATCTAATTGCGAAGGCGAAGAGACACAGTAAAAATGAATCAAGACGGAATAAAGGGCAGATTCAGTGATCTTCAATTAATGAGCAAAAATGTTACATAATGTTCACGCAACAGTTATGATTAATCATTGTAACATTACATTAATGCCATTATTAGCCATTAATGATCAATCACTGAAAAGAGTAGATGTTATATTAAGAAATTCCCTATAAAAGGGAGTAAAATATAACTTATAAGGACACGTTCGAACCACTATTGAAATATACTTACTTTTTACACATCTTTCTGCTTTCTATTTACGAATTTACTTACAATTATTAGCATATTATTGGGTTATCAGAAACCCGTGTTCTTCTTAAAATAGCTTTGGCAGAGAATCTAATTCTTTGGTTAAACAATATTACCCATAGGTGTATGTCCGGATCAGGTTTTTGATGACGCGGGAGTGTTTCGGCGCCTATTGTGGAAGTTAAGATTTTTGGAAAATTTAATAAATTTGGGTTGAAGTGCATTTCAATTTTATCAATGTCCATTTGTAATTCTAAATCAGGGAATAGCCACGTATGGTAATTCTAGCATTGGGAGCGCGATCAGAAGTAGATTTGGAGTCCGTAGGTCATTTTGGAATCATTTGGCTAAAGTTACAAATTTGAAGGTTTTCGAGAAGTTTGACCGGAAGTGGACTTTTTGATATCAGGGTCGCATTCAAATTCTAGAAGTTGGAGTAGGTCCGTAATGTTGAATATGACCTGTGTGCAAAATTTGACGTCAATCGGACATGATTTGATAGGTTTCGGCATCGAATGAAGAAGTTTGAAGTTCATGAAGTTTCGATTGGGCGTGATTTTTGATTTCAGCGTTCTTTGATGTGATTTGAAGGCTCGAATAAGTTCGTAACAATGCTTTCGGACAGGTGTGGTAGCACGGATAGGTGCACGAGGTGTTTAACAGTGATTTCGTACAACTCCAATGCAGTTCTTAGCACGTTCGAGGAGGAACATATTTTTAAGTGGGAGAGAATGTAACGACCCGACCGATCCTTTTGAGCTCTAGTGCGTCGTTCAGCAGTTTGAGGCCATGAGCAGCTTTACTTCATGTATTATGACTTGTACGCATTGTGAGAAATTTAATTTAGGGAGGTTCAAAGTTGATTTGGAAAGAAAGTTCTCATTTCGCAAGCTTTAAGTTAAAAGAATTTACTAATATTGTTTTCTTGAGTAAATGACCTCCAAATCGAGGTTTGAAGGTTCTGGCAGGTTGGTATGTTGATTTTGTCTTGGGGGTATGTCTGTATCGGGTTTTGGATGACCCGGGAGCGTTTCAACGCCTATTGTGAAAGTTAGCATTTTTGGAAGAATTTCATAAATTTTGGTTGAGGTGCATTTCAATGTTATCTATGTTCGTTTTGGATTCTTCGTATCAGAATAGCCCCGTATGGTGATTCTGGTATTGGGAGAGCAATCAAAAGTGGATTTGGAGGTCTGTAGGTCATTTTGGAGCCATATGGCTAATATTAGTAATTTGAAAGTTTTTGAGAATTTTTATCGTAAGTGGACTTTCTGATATTGGGGTCAGATTCTGATTTCGGAAGTTGGAGTACGTCCGAAAGGTCGAATATTACTTGTGTACAAAATTTGAGGTCAATCGGACGTGATTTGATTTGTTTCGGCATCGAAGAATGAAGCTTGAAGTTTTAAAGTTCATTAGGTTCAGATTGGGGCATGATTTTTGATTTTAGTGTTGTTTGATGTGAATTGAATGCTCGACTAAGTCCGTAATGTGTTTTGGGACGTGTTTGTATAATGGGTTGAGTTCCCGAGTGCCTCGAGTTGATTCCGGGTGGTAAACTGATCGAACTTGGACTTGGAGGAAAGGCTGTAGCAGCTGGGCTTCTGGTGTGACCGCACCTATGAGGTTTTGGCCGCCGGTGCTGCACCGCAAAAGAAGCCACGAAGGTCATAGGTGCGACCTAGGCTAGGAGAGCTGGGATCGCACATGCGGTCACCCCGCCTCAGGACCGCACCGGTGGGACCAAGGGGTGCAGATGCGGAAGTTGAGGGGCTGGAGGAGGACCTCAGAAGCAGATTATGGGTCGCACCTGCCGAACCGCTGAAGCGGTCAACTGACCGCGGGTGCGGAAATGCTGGAGGCACTGAGGTTCTTTAAATTGGGGGTACGGCTGATTTCAACCCCATTTCTTCCATGGTAGCCGATTTTGGAGCAATTTTCAGCTGCCATTTTCACTACCAAGCATGAGGTAAGTGGTTTATACTAGTTTGAGTTAAATACATTGATTATGCATAACATTGAAATTAGTAGAAAGTTGGGATTTTGAGGAAAACTTAGAAATTGGTATTCTTGGATTTTGACCACGACTTTTTATATGAAATTGAGAGTAAATTATATATTTGAGTTTGCGAGTTTATTGGTAAAGTTTATTTTCAAAAAAAATTGAAATCCGAGAATGTGGGCCTGAGGCCGAATTTGTCAACTTTTCAATGCGGAGTTGGGAATTTATATAAATCGAATTGTTATGAGTATTAGGGTATATTTTCATTGATTTGCCCATTATTTGGCTAATTTTGGGAGCGTCAACATCGATTTGAGCATCGGAAGGGCGTGGAATGCCGGTTATGTAGCTTCGGAGCGAGGTAAGTCTCCTTTCTAACCTTGTAAGAGGGAATTAATCCCATAGGTTAAATAAGTAAATATGTGCTTCTATTTGTGGGGGCTACGCACAAACGTGGTGACGTGAGTCCGTGCGTAGCTACTATAATGCTTATGTCCCGGTAGTCTTGTGCCTAAAAGCATGCTATATTTGCGATATTTATAACCTTATTGTCAATTTAAAAGGAATAAATCATATCAAACTTGGTAAGTAAATTTCCAAAGGAGTAAACATCACTTTGTTGGTTGTTAAAAGAGAAGTTGTCAGTTCCTTAAATAATTACTCATTAATGAATTCTGGATTTGACTGTTGAATGTGTTTTTCTTTCGTGGATCGGGTCGAACGCCTCTGTAGATTAAATAGATGCATCTATGTTTCATGTCATTCGATCCTATGGCAGTGCACAGTTTAAATATTGTTGGATCGGTTCGTACGACCTCGGCATGATTTGCACATGCTTGTATTGCTTGCCTTGACATTAGTAAATGATGATATTTCCTATGTGTCCTGAAATAAATTGAAAGAATGATGAAATATAAATCTTTTAAAATCTATTATTTTTAAAAGAATTGTTTACCTGCTTTAGGATTAATTAGTTTACCTTTGCCTTATAAAAATCCATTATTTTTACATTATTAATATACTACCATTGGACCACTAATAAGCGTCGAGGTCGACCTCTCGTCACTATTTCTTCGAGGTTAGACGGGATATTTATAGGGTACACGTTATTTTTGTACTCATACTACACTTGTTGTGCCTTTTTGTTGCACAAGCACATGTATGTCTAATGTCCTAGTTGGTGCAGTGACATGGTTGATACAGAGACTTAGGTGAGCTACACCTCCCGAGATGACCCGCAACCAACAGAGTCTCCTTCAGAGTATTGTAGTGTAATTTTCCTTTCTGTCCAATTGTATTCCGGACAGTTATTGTATTACATCTTGTTCTTCCTAGAATATGCTCATGCACTTGTGATACCGGGTTCTGGGATGATTTAGGGATTATTCAGTTGATAAATTTTGTAAAGACATCATTAGTTATTCAGTGAAGTTTATTTCTTATTGTTTAGTGTTTAAAATAAATGATTTCGAAAATATTAAAACGAGAATTTACTAGTTATATGGTGTTGGCTTGCCTGACAATGATGTCCGACGCCATCATGACCCTTAGTGTATTTTGGGTCGTGACAATAGCACGGACCTGCTCGAGGCATCAAATCACATCAAACAATGACGAAATCATGAATCATACCCCAATTCAAGCTTTAGAACTTTAGAACTTCAAATTTCTACATTTGATGCTGAAACCTATCAAATCACGTCCGATTGACCTCAAATTTTTCACACAAGTCACGTTCGACATTAGAGACCTACTCTAACTTCCGGAATGGAAATCCGACCCTGATATCAAAAGGTCTACTTCTGGTCAAACTTATCAAAAACCTTCAAATTTCTATCTTTCGCCGAATGACCCCAAAATAGCATACGAACCTCCAAATCCATTTCCGTATGCGCTCCCAATACCGGAATCACCAGACGGAGCTATTCCCATACTCGGAATCCCAAATAGACATCAATAACATTGAAATGAACTTCAACAAAAATTCATAAAATTCTTTCAAAATGCCAACCTTCCACGATAAGCGTCGGAATGCTCTAGGGCCCTCAAAAACCCGATCCGCACATATGCCAAGTCCATAATCATCATACGAACATGTTGGAACCTTTAATTCCCTATTACGAGATCGTGTACTCAAAATAAACCCTTGGTCAGATTCTTCCAACTTTAAGCTTCTGAATGAGAATTCTCTTTCCAAATCCACTCCGAACTTCCAAAATTTCCATTCTGACTACGCTTACAAGTCATAATACCTGAAGTGAAGTTGCTCATGATCCTAGACTGAGCTGAAATCCCACTGGACTGAGCTGAAATCCAACACGTGAGATGGATCGCCATGATATTTCCGGAGTATAGAAACATGGAATACTGAGTGCACTCCCACTATATTATGAGGTAATGCAAGCTCATAAGCAAACTCCCCAACTTGTTGCAACACCTCAAATGGGCCAATGAACCTAGGGCTCAACTTTCCCTTCTTTCCAAACCTCATAACACCCTTCATAGGCGAAACCCAGAGCAAGACCCAGTCTCCAACCATGAATGCAACATCCCAGACCTTCCGATCCGCATAACTCTTCTGTCAGGACTGGGCTGTGCAAACTCTATCATGGATCACCTTAACCTTCTCCAAGGCATCCTGAACCAAGTCCGTACCCAATAATATAGCCTCGCCTGGCTCGTACCAACCCATTGGAGACCTATACCGCCTACCATACAAAGCCTCATATGCTGCTATCTGGATGCTCGACTGATAACTATTGTTGTAAGAAAACATTGCTAGAGGCAAGAACTAGTCCCACAAAACCTCAAAATCCATCACACATGCACGGAGCATATCTTCTAATATCTGAATAGTGCGCTCGGAATGTCCGTCCATCTGAGGGTGAAATGATGTGCTCAACTCCACTCAAGTACCCAACTCATGTTGTACAGCCCTCCAGAACCGCGAGGTAAACTACATACCCTGGTCAGAGATGATAGATATCGGTATGGCATGAAGCCTGATGATCTCGCGAATATACACTCGAACCATCTCCTCGAAAGAATAGATAGTCATCACAGGAATGAAATTAGCTGACTTGGTCAGCCTATCCACAATAACCAAAACTACATCAAATCTCTACTGCGTTTATGGGAGTCCAACAAGAAAGTACATAGTGATCCATTCCCACTTCCACTCTGGAATCTCCAACTTCTGAAGCAACCCACCTGGTCGCTGATGCTCATACTTCACCTGCTGGCAATTTAGGCACAAAACTACATACTCCACTATGTCCTTCTTCATTCTCCTCCACCAATGATGTTGTCTCAACTCCAGATACATATTTGCGGCAAACTTATCAAAGGAATACCGCGAACTGTGAGCTCCTAGAGGATCCTCTCCCGCAAACCATCTACATTGGGCACACATAGCTTGTCATGGTTCCTAAATGCACCATCATCCTCAGTAGTGACCTCCTTAGCATCACCGTACTAGATCGTGTCCTTAAGGACAAGCAGATGGGGGTCATGATACTGACACTTCTTAACACGATCATAAAGACAACACCGAGAGATCACACAAGTCAATACTCGACTCGGCTAAAAAATATTCAATCTGACGAACTGGCTAGCTAATCTTACAATGGACCCCGTACAAATAGTGCCGCCAAATCTTCAAGGCATGAACAATAGCTGCTAACTAAAGGTCATGGACAAGATAGTTCTTCTCATGGTTCATCAACTGGCACGAAGCATAAGAAATCACTCTACCCTCGTGCATCAGAACACATCCAGTGCCGATTCGTGAACCATCACTGTACATTGTGTAAAAACCAGAAACCGGTGGTAGAACCAAAACTAGAGTTGTGGTCAAAGCAATCTTGAGCTTATGAAAGCTCTCCTCGCACTCATCCAACCACCTGAATGGAGAACCATTTTGCTCAATTTGGTCAAGGGCGATCCAGTATAAGAGAAACCCTCCACAAAACGACAGTAATAGCCAGTCAAACCAAAAAAACTCTAAATCTCCGTGGCTGGGGATGGTCTAGGCCAACTCTAAACCACCTCTATCTTCTTTGGATCTACCTAAATACCCTCACTGGACACCATGTGCCCTAAGAACACCATGGAACTGATCCAAAACTCACACTTAGAGAACGTTGCATAAAGCTTCTCCTAACACAATCCTCAGATTTTGGGCATGCTCCTCCTGGCTATGAGAGTACACCAAGATGTCATCAATGAATAAAATAAAGAATGAGTCAATATAAGGCTGAAACACACTGTTTATCAGACCCACGAATGTTGTTAGGGGTGTTGGTTAGCCCAAAAGACATAACAAGGAACTCATAATGGCCATATCCGGTCCTGAAAGCTATCTTAAAAATATCTGAGTCTCAAATCTTTAGCTGGTGATACAATGACCTCAAATAATTCCTAGAGAACACCTCACACCCTGAATGTTACGCCCCACAATATTACGTCGATATTATGTCCCGCGTTATTATATTATGATGATGTTACGCTTCACAATATTAAATTACGACGATGTTGCACCATGTAGTATTGTACGTTGCATTTGTCGTAAGGTAATTGACATCAGTCCAAGGAAAAGATTATTTGGAGATTATAAGGATTATGCTATTTCACAACTGATGAGTAAATTCATGAAGGTGAAAGGGGGAGCAAGTCAAAGAAAATAAATTTTTGTCCAAGTTTGGCATGTGGGGATAAAATACGGGCCCATCGTTAATACCTGATAGTTATGGACTAGTACCATACAAGGTACTACATGACCATGATAGAAAGATGTACAAAGCGTGTTAAAAGTGAATGGTATTTTATGTACTTTGAGATAATTCTTAATTATATGAGTAATTGGTTAATTATTGTATTAGTAGGGAATTACCAAGTATTAAGGAGCTAGGTGGATAATTATGGATAAGAACAAACTCCCCACATGGCAGCAAGTAAGGAAAGAGTTAAATGACTCTTGCCTTTGGACAATAGAATTAATAGGCACTTAGACATCATTCCTTAGCCATTTTTTACATGTAAAAAGAATAAAATGTGAGTCATCTCTAGGATCTTCAAGGGAGATCATAATTCACTTTGAGAACGGCTAAACAATATTACAAAGCATAGAATTTAAGCCACAAAATTACACAAGGACATTAATAATGTAATTGTTCAATACACAAAGTACATATGTGTCACGACCCGAAATCCCTCCATCGGGCCGTGATGGCGTCTAACATTGAACCCGCTAGACAAGCCAACGTATATAAACAAACTAGCAAATTATCAACAACTTAACAGCGGAATTTAAATACAGTTATAATGTGGAAGAGACGCCAAGGCCCACGAACGCTGGCGGGTATACCTTGAATCCTCTATGATAAGCTAGAAGACACTCTCACTAATAATGTCCTCCGGGTCCGGCTGCGTAATCTGCACAACATAAAAGAAGTGCAGGTGTAACATCAGTAAAACCGACCCCATGTACTGAGTAATTGCCCAGCCTTCACGTACAAAATAACATTGCGGTTAGAATGACCAAGAGTTCCTTTCCACTCCAAACGGGCCAGATCTGCCAAGGCTAAGGTCACCGTCATGGCATGACAGTCCAAGATGGCATGAAACGGGGACAACCAGTCCATCCCCAATATAACATCAAAGTCGACCATACCCAAAACAGATAAATCAACACGGGTCTCAAGACCCCCAATCACCACAATACAAGAACGATGGACACGATCGACCACGATAGAATCACCCACTGGTGTAGATACATTAATAGGAATACCTAGTGGATCACTAGGCATGACCAGGTATGGTGCAAAATAAGAGGATACATACGAATACATGGACCCTGGGTCAAACAGCACAGAAGCATCTCTATCACAAACCCGAATAGTACTTGTAATAACTGCATCTGAAGTCTTAGCCTCTGGCCTGGCTAGAAGAGCATAACATCGGGGTTGGGCCCCACCTCCTTGAACCACATCTCTGGGATGGCCGGCTGCAGGCTGGCCTCCACCCCTGGCGGCCTGAGCTCCACCTCTATCACCTCTACCTCCACCTCTAGCTGGCTGGGCATGCTGTGGAACACCTGGTGCCTGTACCATGGCACGAGAACCCTGATGCTAAAAACCACCAGAACCTCGAGGGCAAAACCTTGAAATGTGCCCAAACCTTTGCAAGTATAACAAGGCCTCTGCTGAGGTGACTGCTGCCCCTGGAACTGGCCCTCAAGACCCTGATAACCACCCTGGAAATTCTGTAGCGGCGGTGCACTGTAAGGCTGCTGATCGGGATAGTGCGTCTGAGAACTACAGCCACCTGAAGTACCATGGGAAACCTTGAGGGCTGAATGGAAAGGTCTGGGAGGATGACCTCTGCTTGAAGAATCCCTGCCTCTAGATGAGGCTTCACTAAAACGACCGAAATGACGGGGCCTCTTGTCAGCCCCCTGACCACCACCCTGTTACAGAATCATCTCAATCCTCCTGGCTACATTGGCCGCCTCCTGGAACGATATGTGTGAACCTAACTCTCTAGCCATCTGAAGTCTGATAGGTCGGGCCAATCCCTCAATAAATCTCCGAACCCTCTCCCGATCAGTGGGAAGTACCATAAGAGCATGTCGGGCTAGAGTGATGAATCTGGTCTCATACTGAGTGACTGACATAGATCCCTGTTGGAGACGCTCAAACTGCCTCCGAAGATCCTCTCTTTGAGTAATGGGAAGGAACTTCCCTAGAAATACCTCTGAGAACTGAGTCCAAGTCAAAGGTGTAGATCCAGCTAGTCTGGCTAAGCAATAATCTCTCCACAAACTCTTGGCTGCGCCAGATAACCGAAAAGTAGCGAAGTCAATCCCGTTAGACTCCACTATGCCCATATTCCGAAGAACCTCATGGCAGCTATCAAAATAATCTTGGGGGTCCTCTGATGGTGAACCAGTAAAAGTAGCAGTGAATAACTTGGCGAACCTGTCTAGTCTCCACAGAGCATCTGCTGACATAGGTGCTCCCTCTACTACCGGTGCTATCATACCCGACTGAGCTACTCCGGCTGGCTGAGGTGCCGGAGTCTGAAACTGAGGAGCTAGTTGCTCTGGTATGCGGGTAGCAGGAGTCTAGGAACCTCCCCCAACCTGAGAGACGACTGGTGCTGTAGGAAGGAGACCCGCCTGTGCTACACTCTCCATGAGTCCGACTAGACGGACAAGGGCG
The DNA here is from genome assembly GCA_005239505.1 of Nicotiana paniculata. Lineage (NCBI taxonomy): Eukaryota > Viridiplantae > Streptophyta > Magnoliopsida > Solanales > Solanaceae > Nicotiana > Nicotiana paniculata. Next base: position 23,766 of record ML334663.1, read on the forward strand.
TCCTGAAGCACTGGGGTAGCTATGAACCCCTCTCGGACCTGAGCTGGTCCAACTAGGGTCCTCCACTGGGGCTGCTACTCTACACTGAGTCCGGCCCCGGCCTCAGCCTCTACCACGGCCTCGTCCTCGACCTCGACCTCGACCCCGAGTAGGAGCTGTAGCAGGAGTGTCAGGATGCTGAGCGGAACCAAGGAAAGCACGCGTCCTCGCCATCTGCAGGAGAATAGAATAGAAACTCACTCATTACTCAGAATATATAGCGCACGATGAAGAAGGAAAGAAATATGGAGTCATCCTAACTTTTGCAGCCTCTGCGGGATAAGTACAAACGTCCCCGTACCGATCCCTCAGAGTTTACCAAGTTTTCCGTGAGTTGTGAGAACTAAGTAACCTAGTGCTCTGATACCAACTTGTCACGACCCGAAATCCCTCCATCGGGCTGTGATGGCGTATAACGCTGAACCCGCTAGACAAGCCAACGTATATAAGCAAACTAGCAAATTATCAACAACATAACATCGGAATTCAAATACAGTTATAACCCAAGAAAGGACAACATATTACAACCACGTGTAAATTACCCAAAACCTGGAGTCACAAACTCACGAACTGTCTAGGAGTGCTAACGACAAGTCTAAAAGAAAATACATGTCTGCCTTTGAAGCTAAAGGAAAAACAAGACAGAATCGAAGACAAAAGGGTGGAAGAGACACCAAGGCCCACGAACGCCGGCGGGTATACCTTGAAGCCTCTGTGATAAGCAGGAAGACACTCCCACTAATAATGTCCTCCAGGTCCGGCTGCGTAATCTGCACAACATAAATGAAGTGCAGGTGTAGCATCAGTACAACCCAACCCATGTACTGAGTAAGTGCCCAGCCTAACCTCGGCGAAGTAGTGACGAGGCTAGAACTAGGCTACCCAATAAACATGTGCAGTTCAAATAAATATAGCATAATTTAAACCAGAATAAAATTACTGGGAGAACATGTTGGGGGTGAGAAGTACCAAATACTGAAATGGCAGAAACGAAAACAACAGTCTGAAACATCTGAAAGTAATAACGGAAATGACAACACAGATTAAACAGTGAAAGATGCGGCACGGCATGTCCCTTCGTGCATAATAAAAATCTTAATGCATAAATAATATAAGCATGGCACGGAATGTCCCATCGTGCATAAATGATAGAAACATGGAACGAAATGTCCCCTCGTGCATAAACAATATAAACATGACACGGAATGTCCCCTCGTGCATAAATAATATAAACATGGCACGGAATGTCCCCTCATGCATAAACAATATAAACGTGGCACGGAATGACCCCTCGTGCATAAACAATATAAACATGACACGGAATGTCCCCTCGTGCATAAATAATATAAACATGGCACGGAATGTCCCCTCATGCATAAACAATATAAACGTGGCACGGAATGACCCCTCGTGCATAAACAATATAAACATGGCACGGAATGACCCCTCGTGCATAAACAATATAAACATGGCACGGAATGACCCCTCGTGCATAAACAATATAAACATGGCACGTAATGAGCCCTCGTGCATAAACAATATAAACATGGCACGGAATGTCCCCTCGTGCATAAACACTCTTCCTCACCCAAACAGCAATCACAAACAAGGGCAAGGAAATAGACAGAGTGAAAATAGAAATCCCGGCAAGGGAACATAAGTTAAACAATTAAATCCCAGCAAGGGAACATCAATTAGATAATCAAATCCCGGCAACGGAACTATACAATGATGAACCGACAAGGGTATATTTTAATAACTCTTTCTCTTTCTTTCACTTTCACTTCCTTGATTAATTCTATCAAAAATTGAGCCAAATGCTCCAAGGAATACAATATCTCATACTTCCTCTTTATTCAATTCATAAATTGAGACAATGCTCCAAAGAATGTAATATCTCATATTTCCTCTCTATTCAATTCATAAATTGAGCCAATGCTCCAAAGAATGTAATATCTCATATTTCCTCTCTATTCATTTCATAAATTGATCCAATGCTCCAAAGAATGTAATATCTCATATTTCCTCTCTATTCTTCACAACATATAGAAATTATCGATTAAACATGGAAATTACCACAACACAAGAATATTCACAATATAAGACCCCACGATCATGCTAGACACCAACGCATAGATACTCGTCACTGTTCCTATACATCGTACTCTGCAATTAGCAAGTAGAAATCAAGACTCAACTCGTATTCCCTCAAGCTATGGTTAGACCGAACACTTACCTCGGGTCCGAAGTATAGCAATCAACCTTCTAACACTGCTTTTCCTTTAGAATTTGACTTCCGAATGGTATTATCTAGACATAATCAACTCAAGTATATCAATAAGGATTCAAATATTCATTACATGGCCTAATTATCCATTTCCTAGCATACTTTCAATTTTATTAAAATTCGAACCCAGGCCCGCTCGCTCGGATTCTCGAAACTTTCGGAGGAAACACTGACACAAGGCCTAAGGATCATAAATACACGATCTTTACTTGATTTCATGGCCAACTCACTGAAAATTTTAAGGTGGTCACAAGTTCTAGGTTACTACCCATTTTCATGAATTTTTGGCACTAATTTGTGTAATTAATTAGGCTAAGATACATGGAAGAAACAAGTTTATGGGTGGAAATTACTTACCTCACAAGGCCTGGTCGAAAGCTCTCAACAATGGTGGAAATCGCCTAAGGAAAGAGGTGAGAAATGAGGAAAATGGGTTTAAAACCCGTATTTAACTTACTGCCTGAACAGTGATCGCACCTGCGATAGAAGGGACCGCACCTACGGTCTCGCACTTGCGAGGAGAACCTCGCACCTGCGGAACTAGGCTGGGGGTCTGGGATCGCACCTACGAACGGGGAGATCGCACCTGCGAAGGTTGGCCAGGCCACTGGTGCTCGCACCTGCGATGCCTGGGACTGCACTTGCGGTCTCTCACCTGCGATGGTGGGCAACCGCACCTGTGGTCACACCAGAGCAGGTGTAGCAGCAGCAGAGTTTGCTGGTTTTTAGCCCCGTTAGGTGCCCGAAAGGCACTTGGGCCCACCCGAGCCCTAATTCAGATATACCAACGAGTCCCAAATCATACTACGGACTCGCTCAAACATTTGGAACACTCGAAACAATGGTAAAACTCGAATTCACACCTCCAACCCTCAAGAACCAAACTTAGGAAATTTTAAGTTTTCTAACCTCGCTAACCTCGTAGCGAATTGACCTACGCATCTCGGAATGATACCAAATTTCACAGATTACTCCCACAACCTCCTACAAACCTGCCCGTGCGATCAAATCGCCAGAACAACATCATACACATCGACTTAGGCCTTAAAATCCATGGATTCTATCAAATTTCATAAAGCATCAATTTCTTTCCACTCTAAGTCCGAAACACATGAAACGACGCCCGATTTCAGCCAAACTTTACAGAAGGTGCCGAATATATATATAACCTGTACCAGGCGCCAGAACTAAATTACGGGCCCGATACCATTACCTTCAAATCAGATTTCATTTTCAATTTCCTTAAATAATTTCAGAAAAGAATTTAACTCAGAAATTCATTTCTCGGGCTTGGGGCCTCGAAATTTGATTCCTGGCTTACGCCCAAGTCCCATATTTTCCTACGGACACTTCGGGACCGTCAAATCACGGGTCCGGGTCCGTTTACCAAAAATGTTGACCCAAGTCAACTTTAATCAATTAAATCGTTATGAAATCAGTAAATCATTAGTCATTAATCATTAATCATCAAGTTTTCACATCAAAGCTTCCCGACTACACGCTCGGGCTACGCACGCATATCTAGGTGACATTAACGGAGGCTTTCAGGGCCTCGAAACACAGTTTTTCTCCTAAATTACACAAGATGACCTTTCGGGTCTTCACAATATGTCTACTAACTCGGAAAATAACGAAGTGGCTGTGGAATTTCTATTAGGAAAATATGATATAGTATATAGAAAGACAAATAACGAAACGAAGGTGAGGTAACTTTGAAATTCGTACGAAATTGCACTGCGTAATAACAGCGAGATTTTACAATTCTAAGGGAGTACAGTGTAATCCTTCTAAAAAACAATCATACAGATTTTTCCCTACTCCAGGTATGTTAAGGCTATTCCTTATTTCTTTTTGGAATTCTCTATACGAACAAACGGAACGAGAAAATGCACAACTTTCATAAAATACTCTACACGTACAAATGCTAAAGATGTGTATATTCTTTTTCTACCATGTGTCATATTATTCTATAATTTGTTCATGGGTTTCAACAATATGTAAGTTGATAACGTTTATTTCATGATATTAATCAGAGGCATAATGTCCTTATGACGTACTGAGAGATTTTATTAACGTATTTGATATGCATTTAATGCATTTGTACATGCACATTGATGCATGACCAGATGGCGTTATATACGCGTGTGTGTGTGTGTGTATATATATATATATATATATATATATATGTGTGTTTGTGTGTGTGTGTGTGTGTGTATGTATATGGGATATGGGATATGGGATAGGTTATGGCGTTATATACGCACCACTACCTGATCAGCTAGTATACGTTGATGATTTTGACCATAGTAGCCGAGATGATATGATGGGATGCCCTCATAGGCCTGGTGATGTTATGAAACATGTACCTATTCACCAAATTGCATTCATATGCACATGCATGAAACTATAATTATTTCATGATTTACAGGGTTATCCAGACTTACAGGTTGGGTCATTTACTCTATATTTCTTCCATGACTGTTATGTAATTATTTATGTGCCTTACATACTCGGTACATTATTCGTACTGACGTACCTTTTACATGGGGACGCTGCGTTTCATGCCCGCAGGTCCCGATAGATAGGTCGAGAGCGCTCCAAGTAGGCTATCAGCTCACCGAAATATGTTGGTGTGCTCCATTTGCTTCGGAGTTGCTTGTTTGGTTAGTATGATTTAGAAGTGTATTGTTTGGTATGGCGGGACTCGGTTGAGTAAGTTACCAGGTGCATGACGCGGCTCACCGGTTGGGTCATGACAAAAGTGGCATCTGAGCGGTTATGTCCTAAGGAGTCTACAAGCTTTGTCTAGTAGACTCTTGCTTATGGGTGTGTCGTGCGCCACACTTATAAGCATGAGGCTACATGGCATTTAGTACTGTCACTCTTTCTTGTTACTCTAGATCGTGTCATAGAGCTCAGTTGTAGGAACTCAATTTCCTAACTCTATCTTATTCATAATACGACGATGCCTACATCTAGTAAGACGATTGATAAGCGATATAGCTGTGGAAGAGTTGAGTCAGAGGAACTCGATTGTTTTCATCATGCTTATGATGGATAAATTTGAGGTGTTTAGTAGATCATGTGTGTACCAAGACATGTAAGTTTCTTGATAAGGATCCCTAAGGCAAGAATGTCTATCCACTCTTATGGTAAAAATAAATAAGAGAATCGGAAGGTAGACACAAGTTTCAGCAAGTAAAAGAAGCAAGGTGAAGAAGGGTACAAAGTACCCAGTTAATGAAGATTAACAGTATTTACATTTTAAGCAGAGAAATATAAGCATTTCGAAATACATTCAATTGTAACAGAGGTATGTACAATTAGTCACACCCATCTCAATTATGCTCCATGGGAGCTAAAAGAAATAGTTAGGAGAAGGGTGAATATCATAAACCGGCTAGGGTTAGAGTAACCCGAAATGATGGTTGGATTCCTTGCGTTAGTTGACATTTCTGAAGGATATTGTAAATGTGCTAACAAAATCTCCTTGTGAGGCACCCAGATGGTACACTCTGAAATATTTCAGCAAGATACGAGTACTATAAAGGTGGGCCTGGAACCCTTGAAAGGATAAATGTTACCTTAGTATGGATCCCGTCCCCAGTAATGATAGAATGTTAGGCAACCCGAAGAGCCAGTAGATGGAGAAAGGGGAGCTAAAAGCAAAGGAATGTCCTGTTGAAAATTTCAAAATAAAGTATTAGATAGAAATGTTAGCAGGGAGTGAGAAATGAGTTAATGAAGTGTTATCAGTAATATATGATGCATAGATGACAACAGTAGAAAAAAATAACGGTATTGTAGGATATATAGTCAAGTGAAGGAAAAGACGAGAGGACCCAGGCCTTGAGACAACAAAAGAGTATAGGCCATATAGTTATATCCTCATTTCGAGAAATAAGATCGTGACTCTAATGCGACTACCAGAAGGGAGACTTATTCCCCAAAATAATAGAAGTCAATATGGGTGGGTGAACAAGATAAACTAAACATTAATTAGGGGCTAAGTGATTTGATGATAGTCAGCATCATGAGAATTTAAGATTGCATTCCGACGATAATAGAATGGACCACATAAGAAGATTCATAAGGAATTCTAAGAATAAATATTCAGGAAGACGCTGACCTGAATGTAAGCAATGTCAGAAAAGTTAAGCTTAAAGGACTATAGGTTCCAGTTACACTAGGTGTTTCCCTCGTGAGTAAGGGAATTTGTTATCCTTGGTATAGAAGGATTACCGCAAGGAGAGTGAGGGTTATCGATGATGTGAAAAGAAGCCAAAGATAAAGAGGAAAAATATCTATAGGCAGGTCGTCGTAGCTCCATAGTACTTTCCTAAAGGGGGAATATGGAATGATGTGGCATTAAGTCAAAATTAAATGGTTCTAGTAATTATGTAACGGTAAAGGAAGAATGCGATAAAAAAAATAAAAAAGGGACAAGATTGCACTAATTCAGAGCCTACAGATATGCTACGATTCTAGAATATTATGCAAACACGACGTCAAAGAGAGGAATAAGGGTTCCTACCTGAGATATTATTGTTAAATAAGGAGCCAGTAAGAGACGTAAGTTAAGACAAAGGAAATAACCCAAGGAATTTTACGCGGAATATTTATATGAGAATGGGCCAACGAGTAGTTAGTAGTTGATTTAGGAAGAGCCTAATTAATGGCTAGACAAGAGGACACAGATAAATCAGCAAAATAGTGAATTCAGCCTCGCAGTAATGTCATTGTAATACTTGAGATATACTCAGATAGGAGTCGAGGTAGTTAAAGGTGCTGTATGGATGTTACTGAAATAATAGAGAAAGCCACTAGGAAAAATAGTCAAAATATCAGTTCATAGGAAACCCTACAAGCACAAGGGCGTGGGGGTAAGTAACCACATATAATTATAGGAAATGATGGACATAAAAAATATCGTCAAGTATATGACGTAAGAAGCTCGCAGATTTGCAAGAGCCAGAGGGTCCTCCCTAAAGTACGACAAAGAAAGACTAGCTAAGGAAATAAGGAAGAAGACTTCAACCTAAGAAGAGCAACCGAAAAAATAAATGGTCTTGTAAGAAATGTCTCACTACAATATTGTATTCACTCCATAAGAGAGTGGCACCTACCGTGGCTAATAAACGGGAACTAAAGTCGAAAGTAGTATTCGAGATCATATGAGTTGCACGAAAATTTCGGCATGCATGGGAACTAAGATAAGCTATGTATTCACGGAACAAGGAGGCAGAAGACCAGGAAAAGTAACTGCTTGTGCTTAAAGAATGTTGAGAAAGAAAGTTGGTTACGTTATGAATGAACTTGCTACTTCGAATTATACATATATGTTGACAATTATACAGTCGTAAAAGACTCCAATATAATTTAAAAGAAATAATTGAGTCCAGGTCATGGACAAAGAAATGAATTTTTAGACAAAGGACTAAAGTAATAACTAATACCATGAGCCGAATATCGGAATATAGATTAAGCCTACACGAAGGTTGATCAAAGGGAAAGAGGAAACTAAAGAGATACATCAAATCAGGAGTCTGATTATTGGACCTAGAAAATTATAAAAGTCGTGATCGAGAACATTGCAGGACTAGCCTTAATATCACAGGCACCAAAGGGATACTACAACAACCATATTCTATAACGACTCTACGATAAATTATGTTAGAAAATACCAGCCTCATAAGAATTCATTAAGGAGCTCGCACCGGATTGTATAGGCACCAGAGGTGCAAATATTATAATAGAGCTTCAAGTTATGGACGTGAATTATAACTATGTGGAAGGGAGGTCATGAAAGAGATAAAAGATATGATGCGAAATTTTAAGGCAAGTAAGGTGAAGGTGAACAAAGTACAAGATACTCAAGGGAAGAAGATCATGAATAGTCCATGCTTCAAATAGAAGGCTAGAAGCACTAGGATTCAATATCCAGGAATGATAGGAGCATCGTGCGTGGCGTATCTTCCACCTATGGTTTCTAAGTACCGAGAGATCAAGTCAAGAGAGTAAAGAATAGTTAGAGATGATGTGATATCTAGCATGATGTTCCAGGACAACATAAGGAAATCTAATGTGCAAGAAAGTTGAAGGAAGGCCGCGAATAGTATAAATAAATATGTATAGGTCCCAAGCTAAATTATAGTAAAGCGACAAAGTTTTATGACATGAGTAAGAATGAGAAAGGGCGAGTGAGAAGGTGACGAGAATGGATAAGTCCTCGGGATTAAACCCATAAAAGCAAGAAATCTAGTGGTTTCTCTAAAATATAGAAAGTTCAGTATAGCCTGAATGAACTCAAAGGAGCCTAAGACTTATAATACTTAGACAAAAAATGGAATGTTGCCTTGATAGGGAAATGAGGGTGAAATTTGAAGAGGACTTCATGGATTATACAGAATTAAAAACGTAAGGTGAATCACATTGGGATGCTATAAAATTAGACTATTGAAATACAATATCGCCCCTAAGTGGATCAGGAAAATAACCTCAAATATTCCTCGGTACAGCATAAGCCCTAATGGCAATATATTACGTAAGAAATTTCAAGTTATCAATTGATAATTGTAGATCACTGACGTGAATCAACAATGGATGGGTAAAAGTTGCAAAGTACGGGATGAGATTGGGCAATCGATCTTAAGATGAATAGTAATGAAGAAATGTTAAAGGATTTAGATTGTGCATATACGATAAGCAACGAGAGTAACCTAGAGTTCGGTAGCAAACCTCGGTAACGATAAATCGAAGTAATAATTTTGGTATAGTATGGCCTACTTAGATGTAGTAAAGCTAATGACGCTAAGAGGGACAGCTTGACATAATTTTGTATATGTTCACAAATTGAAGCCTAGAGATCAGCGAAAAGACAGAAAAGAAGAGGAGAGTCAGGCGCATATACAAAGTTGTCATAAAGGCTGCATGATAGAAGGTAGCAACACTTACGAGATTAGAAGGATTCCGACTACAAGTCGTGGTGTGAGAAAGAGGCTTAAGGGGGGAATGCCCTGGCCTCTGGGATTCATTCAGTCGTCTAGATGGCAAGACGAGTACTAAAGTATTCAAAAGACCTATAGGTTATGAGAATGATAAGAGCATCAGTCACATTCGAAGACGAATGTTCCAAAGGTGGGCATGATGTTACGCCCCACAATATTACGTCGATATTACGTTCCACAGTATTATATTAAGATGACGTTACACTTCACAATATTAAATTATGACGATGTTGCACCCTGTAGTATTGTACATTAAATTTGTCGTAAGGTAATTGACATCAGTACAAGGAAAAGATTATTTGGAGATTATAAGGATTATGCTATTTCAGTAGTGATGAGTAAATTCGTGAAGGTGAAAGGGGGAGCAAGTCAAAGAAAATAAATTTTGTCCAAGTTTGGCATGTGGGAATAAAATACGGTCCGAGTGTTAGTACCTGATATTTACCAACTAGTACCATACAAGGTACTACATGACCATGATAGTTACAAAGTGTGTTAAAAGTGAATAATATTTTATGTACTTTGAGATAATTCTTAATTATATGAGTAATTTGTTAATTATTGGATTAGTAAGGAATTACCAAGTTAATTAAGGAGCTAGGTGGATAATTATGGATAAGAGCTAACTCCCCACATGGCAGCAAGCAAGGAAAGAGTTAAATGACACTTGCCTTTGGACAATATAATTAGTAGGCACTTGGAAATCCTTCCCTAGCCATTTTTTAAACGTAAAAGGAAGCAAATGTGAGTCATCTCTATATCATCTTCAAGGGAGATCAAAATTCACTTTGACAAAGGTTAAACAGTACTACAAAGAATAGAATTTAAGCTACAAAATTACACAAGGACGTTAATAGTGTAATTTTTCAATACACAAAGTACATATGTCTACTAAATCTGAAAATCAAGAATCGGCTGTGGAATTTCTATTCGGACAATATGATATAGCATAAAGAAATACAAAGCAAGGAACGAAGGTGAGGGAACTCTGAAATTCGTACGAAGTTGCACTGCGTAATAACAGCGTGATTTTGCAATCGTAAGGGAGTACAGTGTAATCCTTCTCAAAAATAATTATATGGATTTTTCCTACTCCGGGTATGTTAAGGCTATTCCTTATTTCTTTTTGATATGATCTATACGAACAAACAGAACGAGAAAATTAACATCTTCCATAAAATACTCTACTCATAGAAATGCTAAAGATGTGTATATTCTTATTCTTCCATGTGTCATATTATTCTATCATATGTTCATGCGTCTCTGAAATATGCAAGTTGATCAGAGGCATAATGGCCTTATGACGTACCGACAGATTTTATTAACGTATTTCATAATGCATTTATACATGCACATTGACCCTTGACCAGATGGCGTAATATACGCGTATATATATATATGGGATATGGGAAAGGTTATGGCGTTATATATGCACCACCACCTGATTAACTGGTATACGTTGATGATTTTGCCGATAGTTGCTGAGATGATATGATGGGATGCCCTCAGAGGCCTGATGTTGTTATGAAACATGTACCTATGCATGACATGGAATACATACTCATATGCATGAATCTATAATTATTTTATGATTTCCAGAGTCATCTAGACTTACAGGTTGAATCATTTACTCTATATTTCTTCCATGTCTGTTGTGTACTTATTTATGTGCCTTACATACTCGGTACATTATTCGTACTGACGTCCCTTTTTCCAGGTGACGATGCATTTCATGCCCTCAGGTCCCGATAGACATGTCGAGAGCCCTCCAAGTAGGTTATCAACTCAACGGAAGATGTTGGTGCGCTCCATTTGCTTCGAAGTTTCTTGTTTGGTTAGTATGATTTAGACGTGTATTGTTTGGTATGGCGGGACTTTGTCCCGACCTTTATGGACATTATGTAATCTTAGAGGGTTGTAGACAAATGTCATATATGTGAAAGATTGTATGGTTTTGTCGGCCTATGTTCAGTATACGAGTAGTTATTTTGATCTTAGAGGCCCATATGTCTTATGTAAAAGTTGTTATTACATGTTGTACTCTACCTATTTCACAGAAGCCTCTCAAGTTGAGTTATCTATCATAGTATGACACCAAAAGATACATTATGTTGGTACTCAGTTGAGTAAGGTACCGGGTTCCCGTTGAAGCTCATCGATTGGGTCGTGACAGTGAAGCTGGTCCAATAAATCATAAATACGTGGCAAAGGATACTTGTTCTTCATGGTGACCTTGTTCAACTGCCTGTAATAAATGCACATTCTCATAGTACCATCCTTCTTCTACAAATAGAACTGGTGCACACCAAGGTGACACAGTAGGCTGAATAAACCCCTTATCAAGGAGTTCCTGAATTTGTTCCTTCAACTCATTCAACTTTGCCGGTGCAATACGATACGGTAAATTGAATTGGGCTGAGTGTCGGCACCCAACCAATACCGAAGTCAATTTCCTTGTCAGGCGGCATGCCCGGCAAGTATGTAGGAAACACATTCAAAAAATCACACACCACAAGAATAGAAACAATCGCAGGGGCCTCTACACTAACATCCCTTAGAAAGGCCAAATAAGATAGACAATCCTTCTCAACAATCTGATGAGCCTTCAAGTATGAAACAACTCTACTTGGAACATAGTCTATAGAGCCGCTCCACTCAACACTCGGCAATCCCTACACCGTCAATGTCAGGTCTTAGAGTGACAATCTATAATAGCGTGACATGGAGACAACCAGTCCATACCCAAAAAAAACATAAATATCGACCATACTAAGTAGAAGGATATCTAATCTGGTCCCCAGACTCCTAATAGTCACCACACATGACTGATATACACGGACCATTATAATATTATCGCCCACCATAGTAGATACATGAACACATGGAACTAGAGATTCACGGGGCATATCAAGAAAATGAGTGTAATATGAGGACACGTTTGAATAAGTGGAACCATGGTCAAATAATACAGAGGCATCTCTATGGAAAACTAAGATAATATCTGTAATAACAACATCTGAAGCACTAGCATGTGGTTTGGTAGGGAGAGCATAAAAACAGCCCTGGCCGCCCCCGGATCGGCCTCCCTCTCTCGGGCGACCCTTAGCTGACTGAGCTTCACCCCGAGCTGGCTGGGCAGGTGGTGAAACATCTGGTGCTGAATTCATAGGCTAACGTTTCTACTGAGATGAACCTCCTGAAAGGTAGGGAAATACCACTTGATATGACCCAAATCTCAACAATTAAAGCAACCTCTCCCTACGAAGGGAGGTGGGTTCTGAAGGGAACCCCAAGTGTAACGACCCGATTGGTCGTTTTGTATTATCGAACCTCGTTCCCCTAAATGAAACATCCCATAGTAGCTTTTTATGATTTATGACTTGCGGGGAGTGGTGGTCCGGGATTCGGAGGTGTTTAGAGTGCAGTAGGAACAATTGGTTCCTTAAGGTTGGCCTTTAAGGCCAAGTTTGACTTCGGTCAACATTTTGGGTAAACGACTTCGGAATCGAGTTTCGTCGGTTCCGGTAGCTTCCTGTGTTGATTTTGGACCTGAGCGTATGTTCGGACTGCATTTTTGATGACCCGGGAGCAGTTCGACGCCCAATATTGAAATAAGAAGTTCCTTAAGTTCCTATTTTGGTTTGGGGTGTGTTTTTGTGTTATCGAGGTTTGAATGGAATTTCGAGCCCAAGAATAGTTCCGTTATGTTAATTATGACTTGTCAGCAAAATTTGGTGTCATTCCGAGTAGTATAGGTCGGTTCGGCTCCTTGTTAGCGAAGTCCAGAAAACTTATAGTTCCTATGTTTGGTCTTGGGGTTTGGAGGTGTCATTTTGAGTTTTAACGTTTTTTTGGGTGTTCCGAATTCTCGAGCGAGTCCGTATTACGATATGGGACTCTTTGGTAAATTTGGACTAGGGCTCAGGTGGGCCCAGGTGCCTACCGGGCACCTAACATGGCTAAAAACCAGCTAAAATAGTTGTTGGTGCACCTATTTTTGTGTGACCACATGTACGGTTGCCCAGTCGCAGGTGCGGGACCGCTCTTGCGGTCCCCAGCATCGCAGGTGCGACCCCCAGTGGTCTGGCCAATTCTCGCAGGTGCGGACAAAGTTCCGCAGGAGCGGAGCCGCAAGTGCAGTCTCCCCTCCGCAGGTGCAGGCCCAGGTTCCCCAGTCCATTTCCATAGTTGCGGGCCTTTGCTCGCAGGTGCGGTCCTTGAGCCGCAGGTGCGAAAACACTATCCAGATAGTGTGTTTTTATACACGGGTCTTAACATATTTTCTCATCTTATTCTTCTTCATTGGGGAGATTTCCACCATTGTTGAGGGTGTAACGACCTGGTCATTTAAGGTAAGTAAAATCAACTGTAAAATTAGCTTCATGCATGGATTTCTAGCTTAATTAACTACCTACATTAGTGAAAAATCAAGAATTGGGTAGTAACCTAGAGCTAGGGATAATTTGACAATTTAACCGTGAATTTGCTATGAAATCAATTAAGAATCATATATTAATGATCCTTAGGCTTTGGGTGAGGGTTCCCTTTGAGAATTATTGGAATCCGAGCATGCAGGCCCGAGATTGGATTTTTGGAATTTTTCAAGAATGTTGAATTATTGAATAAATAGGATAATTTCCCTACTTTGAGCATGCATTGATGTCATTGTACTGTATTTGGCTAGTTGCGAGTCCTCGAGTGCAGAGTTCGGAGATTCATGCGCATCCTTGGTCCGAGGGGTAGATTCGACACGAGGTGAGTCTCCTTTCTAACCTTGTAAGGGGGAATTGTCCCCCTAGGTGATTAAATGCTATATGTGATAATTTATGGGGGTACTACGTACGCACAAAGTGACGAGAGTCCGTACGTAGCGCCTATTACTATTATGTCCGGGTAGTTAGGTCCACATCATGCCTTGTGTTTTACTTGATATGAACTATATGCGTGCTGAATTTACATTTCATGTTGCTTACGTCCCCGAAGTTATGAAATTTGAGAAAAACTTGTAAGAAATTGTTCATGGAAAGGTATTCTCTTTTAAAAAGGAATAATGTATGTGCATGTGACCGCTTCACAATTTTTATTCTGCGAGTGGAGTGTGATTTCCCCCACTCTTATGAGAGACGCACTTTTGGGACGGGCCCATCGATCCTTTGTAGTGCGTAGAGAGATTGAGAGATGCACTTTTGGGACGGGCCGATAGATCCTCGACAGTGCATAGAGAGATTGAGAGACGCACTTTAGGACGGGCCGATCGATCCTCGGCAGTGCGTAGAGAGGTTGAGAGATGCACTTTTGGGATGGGCCGATCAATCCTCGGCAGTGCATAGAGAGGTTGAGAGGTGCACTTTTGGTATGGGTCGTTCGATCCTCGGCAGTGACGGGCGTGACTATCTTATGACTCTGGCTGGTTGTCCTTACCCTGCATGCCTATGATTTATTTTTTACTAAATTTTATGAAATTGATCTACCAGATTTTTGGGAAAAACTGAAGTGGTAATTTTATTATTTAGCCCCAGTAGTCTTCCTGGATTTCAGTATCATATATATATACTTGTTGCTTCGCTGTCCTCACATGCCTACTATTTTTATTACATTCAGTTAAATTATACTATTGGACCTTAGTGAGTGTCTTGTCGACCTCTCGTCACTACCTCTTCGAGGTTAGGCGGGATACTCATTGGGTACATATATATTTATGTACGAATGCTGCACTTCTGTACTTAATTGTACAGGTTCTGGGGATGGTGTTTCTGGTTATCCGACCAGAGCTTGACATAT
Source organism: Nicotiana paniculata (assembly GCA_005239505.1). Lineage (NCBI taxonomy): Eukaryota > Viridiplantae > Streptophyta > Magnoliopsida > Solanales > Solanaceae > Nicotiana > Nicotiana paniculata. The sequence goes on from ML334663.1 coordinate 38,880, forward strand.
ATTCTGGACCTGACTCTACGGTGAGCTGCCTCCCTTGGCGATTCTCAGTTGTGCTATGGAGTTATCTTTTGCTTATTTCTGTCTACATCCTTTCAAATAGCAGTACATCTTGTATCATATTTTGTATATTATACTAGTTAGCCTACTGACTTGTGACACTAGTTCCTGGCACGCACTTAGTAGATTCTTATTTTGGGACTATATATATTGGATCACGATCATTTTGGTTGTATGTGTTTAAATTGGTAAATGTTTCCGCTTTTATTTAAATGAGCTAAGTTTAAAACTTTGGGAAATATCTGGGATTGGTATGTTAATAAGGAAAATCTCACTAGTAAACAATTGTTGGCTTGCCTGACTCCAGTGTTGGGCGCCATCACGACCCGTGTGGGATTTGGGGTCGTGACACCAAGAACCGGAATAATTGCTAGAATGTCCCGATGTAGATCAACCCTAAGATGATGGTGCATAACATTAACCCTGAGCTAGTAGTGCACTGAATGACGAATGACCCTACTGATAACTGTGTGGTCGATGGCCAAATGATGCACCATGGTGAACTAGTCGAGCCGACTGAGCATGTATGAGTGGACGACCCCCACCGTGGTGGAACTGACCCCCTTAGAAGCAACACCGTTAAATCCTCCCTATCCACGAGGCTTCTTGGCCTCCCTCTCAACCCACTCCTGACTGCAAACCATCTCAATCTGACGAGCAATGTCGACAACCTCATAAAAAATATCACCAGACACTCTCTCTCTGGTCATAAGCAATCGCAGCTGAAAAGTGAGGCCATCTACGAACCTCTTGATCCTCTCTCTATCTGTGGGAACCAACCAGATAACAAGATGGGCCAACTCCGAGAATCGCATCTCATACTGCATCACAGACATATCACCTTGACGAAGCTGCTCAAACTATCTGCGTAGATCCTCTCTGCGGTACTGAGGCACGAACTTTTCCAGGAAGAGAACAAAGACTGCTTTCAGGTAAGGGGTGTTGCGCCGACCGGCCTATGCCTCTCGTAAGCCTCCTACCAGCTGAAGGCAGCCCCAGAGAACTGAAAAGTAGTGAAGGAGACCCTATTGGTCTCTAGAATACCTGTTTTACGGAGTATCCTTTGACACATGTCCAAGAAGCCCTGTGCATCCTCTTCCTTTGTACCGTTGAAAGATGGAGGTTGGAGCCTGCCAAACCTCTCCAATCTACGTTGTTCATCCTAAGGCATAGCAGGAACCAAATAATCCTGAGCAACTACGATTGGCTGGGCTGGTGGTACCCCCAGTGTCTGTAGTCCCTGCATCACCTGCTCTGGAGTGCAGGCGGCGGGAGTCTGAGTGCCTCCCTCAGCCTGAGAAGTGGCTGATGCAGTCAAAATAGAGACTGCCTAAGCAAGAACGATGCACACGATCAAAATATGAGTTAAGCCCTTCTGAAGTCCTGGCATCATGATAGGCATAGCTGGTGCCTGAGCTAGTCCCGCTTGCGCATCCACAACTCGGACTTGATCCTGAACCGGGGAAACAAATGTATTTGTAGGTACTACCCTAGCTATTGTGCAGGCTGTACATTTGCCTCTATCGCGGCCTTTATCGTGACCTCGGCCTCTGGCAGCCCTGGGTGGTGGTACTGGTGGCTGCCCATCCTGGCCATTGGTACGTGTCCGCACCATCTGTGAGAGAATGAACAACAGAAATTTAGTAACCAGAATCAACAGATTCGGACGACAAGAATTTGTCACGACCCAAACCGATGGACCGCAATGGGCACCTGGTACCTTACTCAGTCGAGTACCAACGTATGTATCTTTTGTACTATACTATCGTAGGTAAATGAACCAGAAAGGCTATCGTGAGATAACTAGAATAAAACATGTAATACAAACTTTTACACAAGACATATGGGCTTATAGAACCAAAATGATAACTTGTACATTGAACATAGGCCGATAAGGCCATACAATTTGTTACGTACATGGCATATGTGTATGAGCCTTTAAGATTAGATAAATACCGAGTATGTAAGGAATGAAAATCAGTAAACAATAGACATGAGAGAAACATGAAGTAAAAGACTCTACATGGAAGTCTTAATAACTCTGTGAATGATTTATATATATATAATGCCATGCATATGTGTATAAATTTCATACCTTGAATAGGTATATGCATACATAACATCATCAAGCCTCTAAGGGCATCCCATCATATAATCTCGGCCACTGTATTATCAAAGTATACGAGCTGATCAGGTGGCGGTGCGTATATAATATCGTAACCTTTTTCCATATCCCATATACATATAGTATACACGTATATAACGTCGTCGTGTTATGGGTCAGTGTACATGTATAAATATATGAAATGCATAAGAAATACGTTAATAAGATTTCTCAGAATGTCGTAAAATCAATACGCCTTTAGGATAAACTATATCAACTACATATTCTGAAACACATGAACAGAAGATATAATGATAATTCACATGGGAAATAAAGAACATAGGCACCCCTATTAATTCTATCAATTGAGTCATTTATGAAAATTGTGCATTTGCTCGTTTCATATGTATCGTATGAATCATGCCAGAAAGAAAGAAGGGATATCCTTAACATATCTGAGCCGATTCTCTTAACAATGTCTCTAACACACGTCAATTGCGACAAAACACGTAACATCGAATCAAAGTAAGGAAAATTCCGTATGATATTCCTGAGAAAGATTGTACCGTGCTCTCTCATAATTGTTTCTCACACAGTTGTAGTGCAATGAAATTTCATATGAATTCATTTGAGAATTCCTCTGTTACAAAGCACATACACCTCCACAATAATGATGTAGGGAGATGTCTTAAGATTTTTGGCAGTAGGCCCCACTTTTGTAATGACTTAGCCAAACATTTCTCTACATGTGCCACCTTTATTACATGAGTAAAGAGTCAGTAATTGATTTTGATCAAGACTTCCATTATTTCCATGTTGGGGATCTTTATGTTTTATCCATAATTCCTTAATTACCTTATTAATCTTCCACCAAAAATCCACAATTAACCAAATATCTACATACTTAAGAATTATCTCAAATTACAGACAATACTACTCACTTTTAACACACTTTATACACCTTACTATCATGTTCATGCGGTACCTTGTGTGGCATACGCTTACCCTCACTTCACGAATTTACTTATCACTTGTTTGAAATAGCATAATACTTATAATCTCAAAATAATCTCATTCCCGAACTTACGTCGATTAACTTACGACGACACTTTAATGTACGAAAATGCGGGATGTAACATCTCATTTTCAAGCTTTCATCAATTTAATTATGGTGTAATTTCACGTAAGAGGACATGGGGTGCAACATCATTCCCCCTTTGGAACATTCGTACTCGAAGGTTGACTGATGCACTTATTATTATCATAACATATAGCTCTTGCGAATACTTTACCACTCTCATTGCCATCTAGGCAACTATTCTATGAATAAATCCAAAGGCTAGGACATTCCCAGCTTTCGGCCTCTTTCTCATACCACAACTTGTGGTCGGAATTCTTCCAATCTTGTAACTGTTGCTACCTTATATTGTACAGACTGTACAACTTTGTCCTTGTATGTGAGCCTATGCAACTCTTCTCTCAGGTTTTATCCAGCTTTTAGCTAATCTTTAGGCCTCACTTTGTGAACATATACAGAATTATGACAAGATGTCCCTCTGAGCATCTATAGGTATACTAAAATTCTTCGCTCGGTACTTTGCCGAACTTACGAATATTGCTATATATTATTTCACTGTCCCGGTTATCTATCTGCATGACTTTAATGCATCTAGGTAGGTCCTACTATACCATAACACTTACTTAGATCTATTGTTACTAAGGTCTGCCACCAAATTCCAGGTTACTTTTGTTGCTTATCCCATATGTATAAGTTTAAGTCCTTTAATGTTTCCTCATTACTATTCATCTTAAGAATGACGGCCTAATCTCGTCTCATACTTTGTGACTTTTGTCCATCCATTGTTGGTTCACCTCAATATTGGTCTACAATCTGCCACTGATAACTTGAAACCTCTTACGTAATCACTAGGGCTCACGTTGCATCGAAGAACATTTGAAATGATTTTCCCGATCCACCTGGGGGCGATACGATACTATACTTTCGTAATTGTATTTCATACCATCCCAATGCCATTCAATTTACATGGGTATTTTAATCCTGTACAATTCGTGAAATCATTACTCAATTGAAGGCCCATACGTCATCCTTCATCCATCACAATTACACCCTTATTCTACGACGAGGGCAACATTCCATCTCTTCTGAATGCTATTAGCCGTTGACTTTTTTGAGCTCATTCTGGCTATACTGAACTTTCTATAAATTAGAAAAACCATCAACTCTCTTATTTTCATGGTCTTAATCCTGAGGATTTATCCATTCTCGTCACTTCCTCACTTTCCCTTTCTTATCCTCGCTCCTGTGTTCCTAAAACCTTGTCGCTTTACCATACTTTAGCTTGCGACCTACACATATCTGATTATATCACTCTCAACCTTCCTTCAACTTGCTTGCACCATATATTTCATTGTGTTATTATGGAACATTAAGTGAGACATCAGATCGTTTCTAACTCTCTTTGACTCTCATAGCTAGACCTCTCGATACTTAGAAACCATATGTTAGAAGATATGCCACTGATGACGATGCTATCATTCATCGGTACTGAATCCCCATGCTTCTAGCCTTCTATCCGAAGTACGGGCTATTAACAACCTTTTACATTTAAGTATCTCATATGTTGTTCACTTTTACCTTACTTACCCTAAAATCGCGCCTCACATCTTTTATATCTTTCATGACCTCCCTTCCACAGAGGTGCATTATTTGCACTATCTCTCTTGTACCTCTGATATTTAAGAGTGATCATGTGATGTTCTCAGTCACGAGGTCTATAATTTTCTGGGTCCAATAACCAGACTCTTGATTTACTTGGTTGATGTAACTCTTTAGTTTCCTCTTCCTTCTGATCAGCCTTTATGTAGGCTTATGCTATCTTATGATCTACGACTCCTGGTATTAGCTATGCCCATAGCCTTTGATTGGTTCTATGGAATATTCATGATACAATCTTCAAAGAATTCAATCCTTTGTCTATGACCTGGACTCAATTCATTCTTTTAACTTGTACCTGAGTCTTCTACAGTTGTATGATTGTCAACATATATGCTACATGGATAATACTCCAAAATCTTAAGTGCATTCATAACGTAACTCACTCTGTATCATTGATCGAATAATTCCTTTCGTTCCTTCTCAGCTTTCTTTAAATGTAAGCAATTACTTTTCCTGGTCTTTCTGCCCCTTTGTGTGCATACTTGACTTATCTTGCGCTCACGAATACTAGAATCCCATGTAACCCATATGATCTCGAATATCACTTACTTAATGTTGATTAGTCACAATAAGTTCCACTTTCTTATGGAGTGCATACAATATTGTAGTGAGAGTGTTGTTACAAGACCATTTCTTCTTCAAGTTACTATGCTTAGGTTGAAGCGTTTTTCCTTATTTCTTAATCTAGTTTTTCGTTGTAGTACTTAGGGAAGACCCTATGACTCTTGTAAAGCTGCGAGCTTATAACATCGTAGTCCCGATAGAATCTTCGATGTTCGTACTCACCTATTACTATCCTTACTTACTCACCTCCATAGTCATGTGCTTGTAGGGTTGCTTCTAAACTGATATTTTGAAGGACTTCCCAGTGGCACTGTCTTTTATTTCTGTAACACTCTTACGGTACCTTAAACTACCCCGACACCTATCTGAATATTTCTCAAGTATTACAATGTCATAACTGCGGGGCAGAATCCACTATATTGGTTTTTACTATGTTTATCTTGCACGATCTGCTGATTTGTCTGTAAACTCTTGTCTAGCCACGACTATGCTCTTCCTGAATCCACTACTAACTACTTGTTGGGTTATTTTTTTTGTCTTAACTTACCTCTCGCACTAGCTCCTTATTTATCCATAACATCCTGGGCAGGAACCCTTACTTCCTTACCTTGACGTCGTGCTTGCATAATGTTGTAGAATTGTGGAATATCTGTAGGATTTTGGATAAGTGCAATCTCCTTCCTTTCTCCTTTTTATTGCGTTCTTCCTTTACCATTCCATAGTTACTAGAACCACTTAATTATGACTTAATTCCACATCACTCCATATTCCCCTCTCTAGGGGAGTACTAAGATTTAGTTCTACGATAATCTACATATAAATGTTTTACCTCTTCATTTATGGCGTCTTTTCACATCATCGATGACCCTTACTTGCCTTGTAAAAATCTTTTTGTACCAAGGATACCAAAATTCCTTACTCACGAGGGTGACACCTAGTATAACTTGAAAACATAGTCCCTTAAGCTTAACATGACTCACACTGCTTACTTTAGGGAAGCGTCTTCCTGAATGACTTTTAAAGGTTATGCTCCAAAGATGCCATCACGCGTGTAGCGACCCCTGAGTGGCTCAAAACTATCCAAAAGAAACTCAAATACATCAAATACAGGCCAAGGAAACAATTCCAAATGATGAAGATCGATTCCACAATCAAAACCCAAAACTGGCCAAAAATCACACCCAGCCCCATGACTCGAAAACCGATAAAACCCAAAAAATCTAACAACCCATTCAAATACGAGTCTAACCATACTAGTTTCACTCAATTCCTACTCCAAATCGATGTTCAAAACTTCAAAAATTACCATTAGGAAACATTAGGCCAAAATCCCCAATCTTCTCTTTAAAATTCATCAACCAATTGACAAAACTTACGATAGATTCATGGAATAAGATCAAAACCAAGTGTAGAATACTTACCCCAGTTCATATGGTGAAAATTTCCTCAAGAATCGCCTCAGTTCGAGCTCCATAGCTTCAACAATGTAAAAATGGCTGAAACCCTCGAAATAGGGTACTTAATAATCTGCCCAGGTCTCCTTTTTCACGAATGCGGGAAATCCATCCTGTTCACGATGAGTAAAACTCACGCTGACCCAAAGGACTCTATGCGTTCACGATACGCCCCACTATAATGCGATGAACACTGCTCCCAAAACATCGCGAATGCGACTAAGCTTACGCGATCCCATAGAAGAACGCTCCAATTCGCAGCTGCCAACCTAAACACTACGCGAACGCGATCCTCCATACATAAAAGCGAAAAGGACTTGCCCCACTCTACACGAACGCGGGACATACTTCACGACAGCGAAGAACAATTTACTTCTTCCATTAAAATACACTACGTGTTCGCGACACTTTCCATCCGAACGTGATGAAGGACTGAGACACCAAAAACAAACAGGACACATCAGTGGAAACATGAAGGACAATTATTAGAAATCACTCTGAAACACGCCCGAGCCCCTCGGGACACCGTCTAAACATACCAACAAGTCCCATAATATAACACGGACCAACTCGAAGCCTCAAAACACACATAACAATATCAAAATGAAGAATCACACCTCAAATCAATATATATGAACTTTGAACTTTCAATTTCCAAAACTCGCGCTGAAACATATCAAATCATTCCGGAATGAACCCACATTAAGCATACAAGTCCCAAATGACATGATGAAGCTATTCCAATACCCGAAACCACAATCTGAATCTGATATCGTCAAAGTCAATTTTCGATCAAGCTTATGAACTTTACAAACCTTGAAATATTTTGCCAACTTGTGGTGAAGCCTTCTAGAAATATCCAAATGCAAATCCTGTCATACGCTCGAGTCGAAAATCACCATCTGGACCTAATAAAACCATCAAAACTCCGTTATAGGTTCAAATTCACAAAAAGTCAAGCTTGGTCAACTCTTTCAACTTAAAGCTTCAATAACGAAATTCATTCTTCCAAACTGATTCCGAATAACATAAAAATCAAATCCAATGATTCCCATAAGTGATAATACATAATATAGAGCTACTCATTCCCGTAAACTATGAGTGAAGTGAAAATGCTCAAAATGGTCGGTTGTGTCATTACACTAATTCATGTTTAGTTTATCTAGTTCATCATCTCATATTGATTTATATTACTCTGCGTCTGAATTTTCCTTCTGGTAGTCACGTTAGAGTTACAAACTTATTTCTTGAAATGAGGATATGACTTTATTTCCTATACTCTTTTGTTGTCTCAAGGCCTGTCATCTCTCGTCTTTTCCTTCACTTGACTATAGACTCTGTATTACTGTCATTTTTTTATCTACTAAACCCTCTCATGACTCGTAAGACCTATGTAACCTATGCCCTGATACCAACTTGGCAGGACCCAAAAACACCCATCGTGATGGCGCCAATCGTGGAAAAAGGCAAGGCACAACTCAACATTTCTAACATAGTAAAACAGATTTAACAGAGGAACATTTTCATATTAAAAAAAGCCTTTTCAAAAATAGAATTTATCCAAAATACGGTACAATCGATCCCAAAACCAGGGTGTGACTATGTAAATGAGCGTCTAAAACCAGATTACACTCCACAATAGTATCTAGAGAATAAACTGAAAGTGTAGATAGAATAAGGAAGGGAAATCAAGGTCCGTGAATGCCATGTAGCTACCTCGATAGTCCATGAAATCTGATGCCTCAATCAGTAGCCGTTTCCGTGACGAGATACACCTGGATGCGCAAACAAGGTATAGAGAGTAACGTGAGTACATTCATCTCAGCAAGTAACAAGTCCAAACTTTTGATTGAAAGATAGTGAAGAACTAAACCGGTAAAATAAAATGGAAATAATTGTGCAGAACGTAGGCATGCTATCAAATTAAATAGGAAACTCAGAACAGTGTAATGAATATAACTCTACTTTCTCTACATTCCAATGCACATACTATAAGTGATGCACCATGCTGTCAGCTTCAAGTGCTCACACTCTCGATATCGCAACCACTCGGTACTACATATGTCACATACGACCTCGGGAAGATTCATCCCAGAATATATACAACACTAACCACAGGTTACCAGTACCGAGGAAAGGCCAATCCAGCCCTATGAAGAAGATCCATCTCTCGGTATCAACTACTTCTGACAAGATCCAAGTCCAGGGAAGATACATACCTCAAGAATATCAATCAGCTCACTGGAGGTGTGTTATATACCCCGGAGGGGCTCCTACAGCCCAAGCTCTATCATAACGACAATATAACCACTGTGGCGTGCAACCTAATCCTATAATTGTCACTTATCTGGCTCTCACCCTCTCTTTGTCATCACTCTCTCTAGTCTCACTCACGAGCTCAAAATATCATAAAACTAGCCCGAAACAGTAGTATGATGAATCAATGATTAAAAACTGAGACTGAGATATCATATGTAATTATTGTATATGATTGAGTACAAAATATCAATAAAAGAAGTAAAGTGACAACAAGAAACGACCACTGTGGGTCCTAACAGTACCGACATACAGCCTACGAATGATATACAACATAATTGATAGCTCAGTAACTCTATCACATAATGAAAGACAGATATCAACAAGATATTATCACTACACGGTGCCATGGAACCATCCAGGTGACGATTCTCACGGCGAACGCTCGCACGCCCATCACTTGACATGTGATTTACCTCAATAGTAATCATATACCACATAGTTCCGGGTTTCGAACCCTCCAAACCAAGTTTGAAACAGTTACTTACCTCAACTGCGCAAAATCCTGCTCTAAAATGTCTTTGCCCCTCGACTGGGTAACGACCAAAAACTAACCATGTCATGATGGCGCCTATCGTGGTACTAGGTGTCGCGGCCTTTTTTATCGCAAAATAGGGTTTCGACATGTGACAACTCTTTTAAGGAAGAATGTTAAAAGAGAGAGTCGCCACCTAACGGATTTAAGGTGCTTTAGGGCACCTATTTGCAGATAACTCTGGTTTAACCACTTTGCGTCACCAAATATTCGGTAGGGGATCAAGTTACCTCAAGGAGAAGGTGTTAGGCATTCCTCGAGGTCACAATGGTGGGTCCCAGCCGAACTCAAATTATATGAATTACTTTAAGCAAAAGAAAAGAGACAAAATTGGGCGAATAAATAAAACGATTGACTTTAAAATAAAAGGTGGGGGTCCTAAGGTTTTAAGCTTAAAGGATCACTCCGTGCAATATAAATAATACTTATTAACTCCCTCGAGGTGGGGTGTTACTCATATTTAGCAGGCGCATACTATCATCTCTTGCTATCCGATTACTATCTTTAATTGGTTTATCTAAATCACACTAGTTGATTCTAAATCGTACCCTATGAATGCACTACTCGTCCCATGCCTAGGGTCTAGGAGGCATTTCTGAAATATGAAAAAACTAGGCGACATACAAAACAGTTTGGACTTTCATGTATAGGAAAATAAAGGCTCAAGTTGGCCTCCGCAGTTAGGCGAAAAATGCACGCAAACTAATTAACATTGGCAGTTGCAGCTTTTAATAAGCTAAGGTTGCAGAACCCTATAGGCAAGATCTCTATGTGATTCTGGATTTTAATAAGAAGGCAGTTTCATATGTAAAAGCCTTTTCTCTTAATACGATTTCTAAAAGCCTACGTAGTTGCCTACTGATCATAAGCATAAGAGATTAAATCTATAGGCATAATGTCTAGGTGATTCATGAATTAACTAACAATGGTAATTACAAGAATATGTTCAGATTGCTTAATCGAGTCCTATAGGCATGGTTTCTAATAATGATAATTAGCACAGTGTTGAGAACTCTTAAAAGAAACGAGCAGGTCAACAATTAACACTTATTTAGACCCTACATGCATGATTTCTATAATTATAATTAAAGATAATTTTTCGATCCTATAAACATGATTTATGTAACTAAGACTGATTTTAGATCCTATAGGCATAGTATCTAATTTATAATTTAGACATGTGTAAACAGAATCCTATGCGCACATTCAGATGTTAATCATTCAATATCCTATAGGCATGGTTTCTAGCAGGTAAACACAGGACACATTTGAACCAAATAAAGAACCTATAGGCAGGATTGCTGACACATAATAATTGAACATGTTTGAGCATAATAACACATTTAAGCAAATAGGATACCTATAGGCCAGATTACTAACACATAATAACTGAACACGTTTGACATTTTTTGAGCAAAAATAGAATACCTATAGGCATGATTTCTACCCATATCAATGCAAGTGTAAGATAACACGCATTTCCAAAATTTACTGATACCCCAAAATATTATTACAAGAATTATTGCAGGCCCATAATGAATGGATTAAATTACATAAATAAATTACTATAGGGAGCCTACAACAGCCCCAAAGATACACCCGTCCATGCCAGGCCTTCATTCCCATGGTTGATAATAGCCCAAAATTACATCTTCATTGACATAAGCAGCCAGAAATCAATTTATTAACCCAATAGGTATAACACAAAGTTGGACATATAGAACCAAGACCCAAGTGTGTCAGAGTTCCCAAGGTCTTCAAGAACCCAGGGTAGTGCTCACACTAAGGAGGTTAACATAGATAATTTTAGAGGAGATACTAGGGACCATGTCCTAGTGTGTCAGGGTTCACAAGGGTCTCAAATGAACCATGTGCAGTGCTCACACTAGGGAGGTCAAAGGACGGAACCTAAGTAGCCTTGGATTTTAGCCGGGCAAGAATAAGGTTTTAATAGAAAAACTAGGTAGTAAATAAATAGACTACTTAAGGGAAAACACTGAAGGATGCAAACAGAATCAAGTTTAGCACATAAAAGCAGATAATAAACATGCTTAGATTTAAGATAGACTTAACCAATTTTCAGAAAATGTGTTCACTAACACAATGCACATGTTAACAAGACAAGCTGCAAGACAGTCTCATAGTAGGAAGAAAAGAGAGTTTAGATTATGCTAAGCGTTGAAGGCTAGTGTCACAAGAAAGGATCAGATCAATTAACAACATGAACTAACATGCTGAGAACTAATTAGGGCAATTACTGGGAAGTCAAAACAGGATCAAAACATGTTACATCACAGCAAATTCAGAAACAGACTTGTTACATACTTGATGAATACATTTATACTTAATCAACTAATCTACAAAAGGAGATAGGAGAGAATGTTCAAATAATAGGGCTGGCAGCAAATTTGACCTTTCAAGAGATGGCTATCAGTAACACATAGGCTATGCAGAATTAAAGAAATTAAATTAATCAACTAAAAGCAGGTCTAAACATGTCTCAAACTACAAACGCAATGGCATTTAGATTTGAAGTAACACATTGAACAAAATCTTCATAATCGAAAAACACATGTTATGAAAGGTGAATCAGAATGAAATGCCAGAGGCTTGGTAACTCACTAGTTAAATGAAACAAGAAAGAATGGAAGCCCACAATGTTATGAATATCACCAAAAGAACAAGAACTCAGAATTTCCGGCCTTGGCTTTCAGCCGGCCAGGAACGAAAGTGCAGAACAAGATTATTAAAAAGGAAAGAGCACATAGTTTTAGTTTTTTTTGTAGTTTTTATTAATGATTCAAGAGATCCTTAAAGGGGTGTAGGGTATATATAGTGTAGGAATCGAACACACAAACATGGAAAATCATCAGTTCACTAGAAAGGAAATCACTCAAAATCAGTAAGGAAAATGAGGAAATTTAAAAATTCCTAATTTTAGGTAAAGTACACAAATCAGTAAAAATGTAAAATAAATAAAAGGTAAAAATCAAATGCTGCATAGAATAGGATTAACATAGACAGGAATACTATTTAAAATCAAAGAATTGAACCAGATTTTGTTCGATTTAAAAAATATGAAACCCTAATTTTAGGGTAAGTAAAAAATCTGCACAGAAGAACAGATTTACACATAATAGGATGCATATAGTTGAGATAACGTTTAAAATCATAGAATCGAACCATATAGACAAAAATATACAGATATTCATAGAGATTCATGCCATATAAGAAAAAGAACAAACATAGACGGAAAAGGTCAAGGAACTGAACTAGTTTTGGTTCAATGTTGAAGTGATCCACTTGCCGTGTTTACGAAAGCGTTATATAGAAGGTTCCAGTGCCAGGGGGAAGTAGACTATGGCAAGAAACAACTAGGTAATCCCATGTCCGTTGGGATTATGAGAGAAAATTGGGGGGAGACGACTAGTGTTTGGGCAGAGAGCATTTGAAGAAGGTGAATGAAAGGGAATGGTTTGTGTTAGGGTAGGGTTTTGGTTAATTAATAGGGTGGGAGTAGTATGGGCCGTTGATCTTAAAGATCAATGGTCGTGATTAGTTGGGGGTTCTAGGTCGGGTTAGTTAATTGGTTGGGATGAGGGGTTATTTGGTCTGGGCCCAGGTATTATTGGGCTGGGTCTAGGGTAGTTTAGATGAAAAATTAGGATGAATTTAGGGCCGGATTTTATATACCCAATTTTTAACAAATAAATAATTTTTTAAAGTGATAAATAAATAATAAAAATATCACTTGTGCGTGAATATGATTAAAAATACTTACTCAATATTATAAAAATATAAAAATTGATTTTCTGCATAGATAATGTAATTATATATGCATATGGGCTATTATTGAAAAAATGTGCAATTAGCCTTAAAATACAAATGTAATTATGAGAAATGTAAAAACACAATGTTTATAACCTCACATTGGTACAAATTGTAAGTTTAGATGATTAAATCATGAAAAAAATAATTTGAAGAGTAATTATTGGGTATTTATATAATAAACTGCAGAAATAAATTGATTTAAAGCCTTTAAAAATTATGGAAAAATATGAAAAATACTTGTGTGTGTTTATAAACCAAATGATGATGCATATGCACTATTTTGAAAGTATATATATATATATATATATATATATATA
>MDKI01063378.1:0-43734 GCA_005239505.1 Nicotiana paniculata
TCCCAAAAATCGTCTCCCCCCTTCATGATATGTTTTTGGGTCTATTTATACGGTTGGGATAAAGCCTACCCGTCTAAAAGACTCCTATCCTGGCTTGGAAACACTTAAAAACCTTTAAAACTCGAACCTCACCGAAATAGGCAACCCCTGGCGTATGGGTCTATCGCCAGGGTAACGCCAGGCAACCCCTGGCGTTTTGGCTATAACGCCTGGGTAATGCCAGGCTTGTCCCGGATCACTCCTTTTCGACTCTTGCACATATTTTCCGACGTTTATGCTCTAATTTAGCTCGGCTTCCATTTTCGACTCACCTGCACATTAAATAAACTCCATTAGGCACACATGACGTGTATTTTTATCATTAAAACACCTAAAATGCAAGGTATATAATGCTAAAAATCATGAATTCTAGCCACACATCAATATTCATGGATATAGTCACGATAATTTAATTGCTTATTTGAAGCAAAACTATTATTTATTCATAAGTTCTTTGTATTTTTTCTTATAAATTATATGTAGTATTAGTGTAAGAGGTATTTTTGGACTACAGAGTATAAATTTGCTCAGGGTCTTCTAAGACGGAGTTTGCTAGTCTAAAAAGGAGAATTTGGACCATTGCTAAATCTGGCCCAGTTTCGCACGAGGCATGTTTCTTCCAAAATTAAAACCTCCACTTAGTTTTCCAGAATGAAAAATAATAGTACATAATAAACCAATTCCTATTAGCATCACATTAACAATAAGAATTCCACAATTTACGTTCAACTAATTTTATAACAACTCAATTGTCTTGGGTTAATATCTCTATAATACCAATTAAGGCATGAATAATTAGACCCAAAGTATTAACTAGAAATATCACACATCCTTCTTTTAATTAAGCATGGGTAAACAATTAGGTGCACTAATGACATTTATGAACATAGTAACATTTTTTTCAAAAGCCATGTATCCTTCCACATTATATCTTTACAGTTCAACCACCAAATAAAGTGGGGAGTCAAATTCCTAAACGTTTAAGCAATTCATAAAAAAATATGCAGAGTCTTTATTGACTACAAAATCTGAAGATGCCCATATTTAAAATCTTACCGAATCAGATCTCGAACAAAATTGACTAACAAATCAACACCCAAAAAACAGATCTGAAAAAAAAGATTTCAAGAAATGCAACTCAATTTCCAGAACCAAGAAAAAATAACCTATATATTCATACAACTCAGTACATTTTTTAATTTAAAGAAAAATATGGTGGGTGTTAATCCACATACCTAACAGAAGGAACAATTGAATTTGACTGGACAAAGTTCCGAAATTGAGGGGAAACTCCAGCAACGAAAAAGAGCAACAATGCAGCGGTAAAAACAACAGTGAAAATCCGACAACAATTTGAATTGGACTTCTCTTTAAAACCCAAAAGTGTGGAGTAAAACATTGATATGTTCATTATACAGCAGCTTCGCAATCATCTTCGTAGTTATGGCGACAAAGAGAGGTATCAAGAACGGAGGGTACAAGAATCACCCCATTCTTCAACTCTTCGAAGGTGAGAACAAAGGGCTCAGATTTTCCCCTTGGGTGTTAAACAAAGCAAAAGCTGGTGCCGCTGGTTTCCGGCGTATGTGGAGGCGTAAGGGTGGAGACTATTCGCCTGGCTTGGGAGATGGAAGGTTCGCTGGAAGGTTTGAGGTGGGCTGTCCGGCGTGAGGGGTGGTTTGTTGTTTGTTTGAGGGGGTTGAGGGAGAGGCTGCTGAAGGTTGATTGGTGGAGACGGCTGGATATGAGAGGAGGGAGTTGGGATGGGGGCTGGAGAGGAGTGGCTAGAATTATTCACTTTAGACTCAAATTTAATTTAAATCTATTTCTTGGCGAGCCTATATATTTATTTTATCTAATGGTGGACTAGTGAAACTAATTAATTAATTAATTAACCTACGAATGCAATTTTGATTTTTAGAAGATGCATTAAATAATATAATTAAATCCTAAAAATGCAGTTTAAACCTAAAATGGAACGAAATGAAAATGTCTGTACTTTTTCTAATGATTTTTCTATGATTTTAAAATCTTAAACATGCACGAAATACAACTAAATAAAGAAAAGTTCATAAAATTCATTAAAAGTTTTTTTTTGATTATTTTTTAGGAGTAATTTCCATGCGGGGCAAAAATTAGGTGTTCATAGCAGCCGGTGAAGGATGCCACCTGGGAGACCGAGCGGGAGATGCGGGACAGATATCCTCACTTATTCGAGGCTCCAGGTATGTTTCTAGACCCGTTCGAGGATGAACGTTTGTTTAAGAGGGAGAGAATGTAACGACCCGACCGGTCGTTCCGTGATTTACCCTATTTCCCCTATTTCTGCATTTGTTATGTATCGCTATCTTGTTTTTGATGTGTTGGATCAGTTGGTTTGGGTCCGAAGTAGTTATGTTGAGAGTTTAGGCATTTAGCCTTTTAAAGTAGACTAATAAATGAGAAAGTCAACTGAGAATTGACTTATTGGTAAACGACATCGGAATGCGGATTTTACGGCTTGGACAGATTCGTTAGGTGATTTGAGACTCGGGATTATGTTCGGACTATTTTTGTGATGTCCAGAGTAGAATTAGGCTTGAATTGGCGAAAGTTAGTTTTTGGCAATATCCGGTCGGCAGTAGAAAATAGGCTATCAGGGTCGGAATGAAATTCCGAAAGTTGGAACCGTTTCCTAATGTCATTTTGGATATGCCTGCAGAATTTCAGGTTAATCGCAGGTGTTTTGGTTGGTTTCAAAGTAGTTGGCGAAATTTGTAAGTTTAAAAGTTCTTAGGCTTGAATTTGATGTAAATTTGGTGTTCTCGTGTTGTTTTTGGTGTTTCAAAGGCTCGACTAAGTTTGAATGATGTTATGGGATATGTTGGTATGTTTGGTTGAGGTCCCGAAGGGCTCGGGTGTATTTCGGATGGTTAACGGATCAACTTTTGGCTTGAATTCTGGGCAGATTGCTGCTGGTGTAAGATTCTGGTTTCCTTCTACGCGATCGCGTGAGAATGTTTGCGATCGCGTAGGGGTAATTGGTGAGGAATGATTTTGGTTAATCGCGATCGCGTGGAATGGTTTGCGATCACATGAGTATGAGTGTTTCGTCAGTGCGATCGCGTGGTCTTGTTTGCGATCGCGTAGAGTTAGAGGGGCGCGTGGGTGAGTTGAGCTTTGTTCTTCGCGATCGCGTGGAAGGATTTGCGATCGCGTGGGTTTAATTCTTGATGACTCGCAATCGCGTGAGATTGTCTGCGATCGCGTAAGGTAAATTGGTGGGGCAACGAGTCTGTTCTTCGGGATCGCGTGCCAAAGTTTGCGATCGCAGTGAAGGAATTATTTTAGCTGGCCAGAATGTTTAAAAGGCAGGAAGTGCGAATTTTGTTGTTATTTTCTCCATTGTTGCATGCGGACTTGAGAGCTTTCGAAAGAGAATTGAAGGGGAATCAAGGGGAATCAAGGGAAATCATCTGGAGGTAAGAATTTCAACTTCATAACACGTTTCTATGTCAAGTTCTAAGTAATTAAACCACAAAAATTTTGGAAATTTAGCCAAAGTTGGGGAAGAAGGGTGCATGGAAAATTTATTTTTCTTTTGAGGATTTGAGTGGGCAATTTTGGTCCGATTTTTGTGTTCTTGGTATGTATAGAATCATGGGAGGATGAGGTTTCCAATGATGTAAAAAATTTTAAATTCCGAGATGTGGGTCCAGGGCTCGTGTTTGGCCGAATTTCGAGATTTTTGATTAAATTGATAATTTTCGATTGGGTTTTGTTCCTTGAGTATATATTAACGATGTTGAACTAGTTTTGGGTAGATTCGGAGAAAATGGGAGGCAATTTGAGGGGCAAAGGCATAGCGGACTAGTGTCGCGGCACGGTAGAGGTAAGTAGTGGTCTTAAATCTTGTCCTGAGGGTATGGAACCCCGGACTGCATTATTTTCTCACTGAATTTGGAGTGGGGCACGTGTCGGATGACGAATATGTGGCGCGTACTCATTTTTGGATTGGACTAGGTCCTCTCCGCGACAATTAATGAGTTGCATATTTACTCAAAATCTTATGTTAAATTATGTTCTAAAGATTTGTGAAATACTTGGGTTGTAAGCCGTGTTTGGGGCCTCGTGCCAATCTGTTTAGACCTCTTTGAGGGCGTTTTACTGTTGTTTTCCTCACTACCTGTTGATGATTTTACTCAGCATCATCGTGCATATTGTTTTATTTGAAACTCAGCCTGATTTACACTACATGAGCATTAAAATGATCTTTTCGGGTCGAGTACCCATTCTATTACTTCGCCCGAGGGGATTTTCGAGTGGTTCCACCGAGTGTGGCCGAGGGACAAGAGTGACAGTGATGTGCTGAGTGATATTAGCGCTTAGGCTGAAGGAGCCCCTCCGGAGTCTATACACACCCCCAGTGAGCGCACCGAATGCGAGTGATTGAGTGATTGGGAGGCATGAGTGGTTGTGAGGTGCTGAGTGATTGTGAGGTGCTGGGGGATTGTGAGGCATGCCCGAGGGGCTGATTATGAAACATTCTTTTGACCGAGGGGCTACTTATGATTTTAGTACATTCATTTGCATACCAAATCCTTGTTTTAAAGTTGTTAAAAATGTGCATTGCTTTAAGGACTTTTGTGAAGTTGATTTCTAAGGCATGGTGATTTCGTATATCTATGTATACTATTGAATAATAAGGCTGTGTATATTGTGACTTGATGACATTGATTTTTATGTGATTCCTTGCTACTTAAACTTGATTTATTTCCATTACTACTGAGTTGACGTACTCACATTACTTCTTGCACCTCTGTGTGCAGATTCAGGAGCAGATATCGAGCATTAGCTTTTATATATATATCGCAGCGGAGCCGGATCGTGGGGATATAGAGGTAGCTGTTCAGTGTTCGCAACATCTCTGCTTTCCCTTTCTGTTGTATTTAGCTTTGATTCGGAGTTTTGTATGATAACACTTTATTTTGGATTATTTCAGTAGATGCTCATGACATGTTGGGTCCGGGTTTTGGGGATGGAAGTACTGTATATAAAATTTGCCTATCATATTAAGAACTTTATGTCTATTACTATGAATTGCTTGAAACTTAAATGGGATTTTGAAAAGGAAATGTGAACACGCGGTAGTCGGCTAGCCTAGTTCCACGATAGGCGCCATCACGGCCTATTAGGATTTGGGGTCGTGACAGGGAGTTATATTTATAGTTTTCAAAGGGCCAAATTAGTAAATACCAAAAGTGATTTTTTGAATCAAAATGCCCAAAAAAGGGAAATTCGTTCAAAATAGCCGTTGGGCAACAATCAAAATGGCAGCTGACCGTTTCCAAAGGTCAACTATATTAAAAAAAGATATATTTGAAATAGATATGAAAAGGTTTGGTCTAGTCCGAGTCGGTCCAGTTAACCGGTTCGAATTTGACTTGACAACACTGGTTCTGACCTGTCTGGTTAACCGATACCTATATCCTACCGGCACAATCCGTTCCCCGTCCGAACCCAGCCCTCTACCTACCAGTCCGGACCGGTCTAAAACTTGTCTAGGTCGGTTAGGAACTGGGTCAACCCGGCCCGATTGACACCCTTAGTTACATTCCATTACCAACTTTCTTCGATATATTCATTGAACATGTTATTTGTCTAGTGAGTATCAGACGACTTGAACCTCGTCACTACTCCACCGCGGTTAGTCTTGATACTTACTGGGTACTGATTGTGGTGTACTGATGCTATGCTTCTGCACATCTTTAGTGCAGACCCAGGTACTTCGGACCAGACTGATAGGCAGTGAGGCATAGCAAAAACCGGAGACTTTAAGGCATACCTACATGATTCGACCGCAGGCCTTAGAGTCACCCTCTTGTTTCATTTATACTATTTATGTATTTTACATAGTTTTGTATTTTGATATTGATCTCGTGTATTCAGTTAGAGCTTTTGACTCTGTACTACCTAGTCCGTGGAAATTATGTTTATTATTTTCCACATATGCCTATATGACTCTTATTTTCGCATTTATATTAACCTCATTTTTGTTAATTCATGTGTTCATTATTTAATATAATGTTGAGTGACTGGTTTACCTATTTGGAAGACTAGGTGACACCACGACTCCTAAGAGGGATTTTTGGTCGTGACAAGCTTATATCAAAACCCTAGTTTCATAGGTTCTACGAGTCACAAGAAGGTTTAGTAGAGTTTTGCAGATCGATACAGAGACAAATGTACTTATCTTCGAGACGCTACAAAATTGTTATGAAATTTCACTTCTTTCATTCCTTTTCGTGCGGATTTAATGATTTTTGAGCTTGAGCTTTTGTCTTTTTATTCTCTCACAGATGGTGAGAACACGTACTACCAGATCAAATGATCTGACACCCGCGCCTCCTCCTAGACCTGCGAGAGGCTAAGGCCGAGGTAGAGGCCGAGGAGAGGCAAATGTTAGCACTAGAGGACCTGCCAGAGTAGCGACTGAGGAGCCACCAGTAGCTCCGGTAGGGAGCAAGAACCCGAGGAAACTGTCACTACCCCTAGGCTTACAGGAGACTCTAGCACCTTTCCTAAGAATGTCTTGTACCTTGGCTCAGGCGGGATTGATCCCAATTTCACCAGCTACTTTTCAAGCTGGGGGAGTAGCTCAGACTCCCTCTATTGTACTGTAGAGTAGTAGGCTCATATTGCTCAGACTCCTGGTGTTATGAAGTTATAGCATGTGCTTACGGTTTTGCTTGAGGTCCAGCAAGTGGAATCAAAGGAGAAGCAGAAGAGGCTTCAGAAGTTCAAGAAGAATTTTCCTCCTACTTTCAGCGGTGCAAATTCTGAGGATGTACAAGGTTTTCCAGATCAGTTCCAGCTGATAGGGTCAACATATAGATGGCGGCAGGCTTATGAGGAGATAAGGCCAGTTGGCACAACACCAATTACTTGGGCTCATTATTCTAGTATTTTTAAAGGGAGTTTGTTCAACATAAGCTCAGTGATGTGTGGCATACAAATTTGAGCAGCTGCCCTAGGGGACTATGACTGTGTTTGAGTATGCTATGAGGTTTGGTGATTTATCTTGTTATGCACCTGCTTTGGTTTTGACTAATAGAGAGAGAGAGAGAGTCTATAAATTTTATTGAGGGGATCAGTTATGGTCTCAGATTCGGGATGGAACGGGACTTGGTGACTGATACTCCATTCCAGCAGGTCGTGGAGATTTCTCGGAGGTTAGAGCATATTCGTGGCCAGGAGAGGAAGGATAGGGAGGTCAAGAGGTCTCATGTTTTTGGAAGATTTTGGGGCTCCTACTCTAGGGGCTAGGTCTTTCATGCCAGAGGATTTATCAGTCGACCAATTCAGTTTGTACTTCAGGCCAGTCGCAGTGCCTCATAAATTCAGGGAAATCCGATTACTCATGTCCCATAGTCATCTTCCATTGCACGTCGTGCACGGGGTGCTTATAGCGGTTATTCTGGCCGATCGAGTAAAATTCAGTTCCAGCTGTCGCGCCCGCTGAGAGGTTGTT
Source organism: Nicotiana paniculata (assembly GCA_005239505.1). Classification (NCBI taxonomy): domain Eukaryota; kingdom Viridiplantae; phylum Streptophyta; class Magnoliopsida; order Solanales; family Solanaceae; genus Nicotiana; species Nicotiana paniculata. The sequence continues at coordinate 7,550 of MDKI01063378.1, forward strand.
TTGATGTGGTGATCTAGGCATATTATGAGAGATTGCACTTGACTTAGGAGGGGTGGACCTCCACAAGGCACACAAGACATGGTAGCTGCTGTAGTTTCTAGTCCACCTGCACAGCCAGTAAGGGGTGGAGGACTGGCGGGTGGAGGTAATCCTAGAGGGGGAGGCCATGCCCATTTTCACGACCCGAACTCACAAATATGGGATCGTGATGACACCTAACACTCGCTTGCTACGCTAACCAATGTTAGTAAATTACTTGACCATTTTAAGCAATTTAGAAGCGGAACAATAATAATACTAAATTGACATAAATTAAGTTAGATGAGATCATTATAACCGTAGCACAGTCTAAACATATCTAATAAATCTGGAGGCACGAATACATGATCGTACTAGAATTCTAAAAATAAAGTTTGAACTAAATACAATTTTTTGAAATAAGGTAAACAGTAAAGAGAAAATTGAAGGGGACTTCAGGGATTGCGAATACCAGCAACTCTACCTCAAGTCTCCTACTATAAGTCGATCCAGGCAAGAACTTATCTACACTCCGCTAGGACAAACACTGGTATCTGCACAAGAAGTGGAAAAGTGTAGCATGAGTACAATCGACTCCGTGTACTCTGCAAGAGCCGATACTAATCTCGACGAAGTACTGAAGAGGCTATAACAAGACACTCACAATAAGCATGTACGATTAAAAATAACGGAATTTAGAAATAGAAATAACGAAATAACTCATAGAAACAGACCCGAAGATCAACTACCATAGGGCCCTAGAATAATATGGTCTCAAATCTCAGATCACAATACCGAGGAAAAAATTTACAACTACAACCAACAACAACTCAATCCCCTCATTTAACGCAATACCATGTTGCGACATGCAACCCGATCCCCCAATATCAATTCCTTCAATCTTGTTGCGGCGCGCAAACCGATTCCCTAATATCAAATCATTAACATAAACAACTCAACACCATTATTTACGAAATATCAACACAAAAGATAAATTAAATGTACGGAACAATAAGGAGATACAAGTACAAATGGAGAGTAGCCAATGCTACACAATCCCAAACCTTAGCAAAACATTAATACTGAAACAATAAATTGCTCACATAAATGGAATGACATAACAAAGTGCTTCAAGTAACATAAGAACAATAAAAGTAAGTAAAACATGAAACAACGAAAATATACAATTAGTGCAGTTAGAAACATATAGCAGGTAAGCAGGTATTGAGTGAGAAATTAACAAATCGAAACAAGTAATAATGAAATAACAAATAACAAGTAAAGCATGGATAAGAAGTAAGAACATGTCGCAACTAAAGCATGTAACGAGAGATAACGTGGAATAAAATGAACGCAAGGATGTAATAGCCCAATCTCGCATGTTTTAACCTCATGACGATGCATATAAACTTGTCACCTCGCATATATGCCATTTCCCCCACATAATTCACATACAAACAACCAGGAAATCATAATTTTCAGCATCCAAAGTTAAACACGACACTTACCTCACTCCGCACCCCAATCAATCAACCAACCACGACCTTGACTTTCGATCAAGCCTCCAATCTAGATAAATATAGCTAGCAACAATTCAAAATATGCTTTATAAACTACCCACGAATGAATAAGGTTCAATCTTGGATGAAATTGAAAAAGTCAATCTTGGGCCCGCTGGGTCAAAATCCGAGATTCACATCAAAATTCTATTACCCATTCACCCCAAGCCTAGTTGTGTGTTTTGTTTCGAAATCCGACCTCAACTTGAGGCCTATTCTTAATTTTCCAAAAATCTCAAAATTCTACCCAAATCCCTAATATGTACCAAGGAAATCCTCGATATCATGTTAAAAACTCATGAACGATAATGGGGAATTGAAATAAAGTAGATTAGAGTTGCTTACCAATGAATTTAGGAAGAAACATTTCTTCAAAAATCACCTCGAAAGAGTTTAGGGATGAGAAATGCTTTAAAATGAGCCAACTCTCATTTTCACCCTCTTTTATCCAGTCGCAAGTGTAACATTTGCAAACTCTTGTTTGCAAATGTGATGCCGGCAAAGGCGACACACTAATCTCAAAGGAGATCGGTGCATCATGCCCAACTAAGTCGCCATTGCGAAATTTTTTTCGCAAATGCAAACCATCCCCATCGCAAATGCGGACAAGAACTTCGTAAATACCAAGCTTTCCCCCAAAACTTTGTGTCGCAAATGCGATTCTAAGATCGCAAATGCTGTCTCAGCTTAGTTCACAAATACGAGCTTTTCTTCGCAAAACTGAAGTTCCAGCCCATCATCACAAATGCGAACACTTGTTCCCAAATGCGAGCCAGACCTCGCATTTGCGAGACCTGTAGCAAACACTAGAACTAAATCACATCAACAGTTGTTAAATTACTCAAACTCATCTTTAATGCGTCTGAAACTCACTCGAGCCCCTCGGGCTCAAAACCAAACATATACACAAGTTTAATAACATCATATAAACGTGATCTCTACCTCAAATCATCAAAATAACATCAAATAACAAGAACCGATCATCAAAACTCATGATTTTCAACTTGAAAATTTATTTTCACAATTTTTGACAAAATGCACCGAAATACGCTCGGGTGACCTCGGACCCGAACCAAAAGTGCGTACAAGTCCAAAAATATCATACTAACCTACCGGAATCGTCAAAACACCAATTCTAGGTGCGTTTGACCCGCACGCTCAGCTCACGCTGCACGGCTCTCCAAAAATGCAACGTGAACTACGTGCCTCGGTCAAAAATGATGGAAATGGTTACACCATACATGTGGATAATCTCCTGGATGTAAATATGAGCCCACTTCTCTGAAGAATAGGAAGTCACCACCGGAATGAAGTCTACGGACTTAGTCAACCGGTCAACAATAACCTAGAATGCATCATACTTCCTCAAGGTCCGTAGTAAGCCTATCACAAACTCCATAGTGATGCGCTCACACTTCCACTCCGGTATCTCCAATCGATGAGTCAATCCATCCGTTTTCTAATGTTTATACTTTACCCATTGACAATTCAAACACCGAGATACATAAGCAACAATGTCTTTCTTCATCATTTTCCACCAATAGTGTTATTTTAAATCATGGTACATCTTCGTGACACCTGGGTGGATGGAATAGCACGAACCGTGAGCCTCCTCAAGGATCAAATCTCTTAATCCATCAAAATTCGGAACACAAATCGGGCTCTTAATCCACATAACACCATCATCACCAATCACAACCTCCTTAGCACCTCCTCGTTGTACCGTATCCTTCAACACCAACAAGTGAGGATCATCAAACTGGTGATCCTTGATTCGCTCCAACAACAAAGTTGTGCCACAACATAAGCAAGAACCCAGCTAGTCTAGAAAACATCCATTCTAACAAACTGATTGGCCAAAGCCTGAACATCCATGGCTAGTGGCCTCTCTGCTACCACTAAATATGCCAAACAATCCATGCCCTCCGCCTTCCTACTCAATGGATTGGCCACTACATTGTCCTCCCTTGGATGATATAATACGGTGATATCATAGTCCTTTAATAACTCTAACCATCTTTGCTGCCGCAAATTAAGGTCTTTTTGCTTGAACAGGTTCTAGAGACTCTGATGGTCGGTATAGACCTTAAATGGAACGATGTATAGATAATGCCTGCAAATATTTAGCACGTCAATGTCTGCTAACTCTATGTCATGCACATACTTATTATTCTCATGAAACTTCAACTATGATAAGCATAGGAAATCACTCTACCATACTGCATCAATATCGCACCAAGCCCAATACGTGATGAATCACAATACATAGTGTAAGATCCCAAACCTGTAGGCCAACACCAACATTGGGGTTGTAGTCAATGGAGTCTTGAGCTTCTGAAAGCTCATCTCACACTCGTCGGACCATTTGAAAAGGGCACATTCTGGGTTAACTTGGTCAATAGGGCTGAGATAGATGAAAATCCCTCCACGAACCGCGATAATAACTTGACAAACCTAAGAATCCTAGAATCTATGAAGGTGCAGTAGGCGTAGGAAAGTTCTAAACTGCCTCAATCATCTTAAGATCAACCTTAATTCCCTCAGAAGATACAACATTGTCCAAAACGGAAACTGAGTCCATCCATAACTCACACTTTGAAAATTTGGCATATAGCCGATGATCTCTCAGAGTCTGAAGTACGATCCAATGATGCTGCTCATGCTCCTCTCGCCTGCAGGAGTAAACCTGTTACATCTCGCATTTTCATACGTTAATGTTTCGTCTTCAGTTAATTGACGTAGAATCGGGGATGAGATTTCCTTGAGATTATAAGCATTTATGCTATTTATAACAAGCAATAAGTAAGTGTCATGAAAGAAAAAGGGCAAACGAATAAAAGTAAATGAGTTTCGTTGAAGGTTGTCGATTTGGGATAAAATAGGGTCCGAGCTATAATACCTGATATTTATGGACTAGTACCATGCAAGGTACCACATAACCATGATAGTATGATGTATAAAGTGTATTAAAAAAAGAGTAGTATTTTAAGTAATTTGAGACAATTCTTAATTATGTGGGTAATTGGTTAATTATTGATTTAATGGGAGATTAACCATATAATTAAGGATTTACGGATAATTGTAGGTGGGGACAACCCCCCCCCCCCACGTGGCAGCAAGTAGAGTAAGAGTTAATTGACTCTTGCCTTTAGACAATGTAATTAGTAGGAACATGGACTACATTCTTTATACATTGTACACGTAAGAAGTGGAATATATTAGTCATCTATAACTCATCTTCAATGGACATCAAATTCACTTTGACAAAAATTAGATAATACTACAAAGGCATGCACACCGAATAGAGTTTAAGCTACAAAAATACAAAAGGCCATTAAAGGTGTAATTGTACAATATACAAAGTACATATGACTAATAAATCTGAAAATCAAGAAGTGGATGTGGAATTTCTAGATGAGTTATAAAATATATATGAGTACTCCAGCTTCCCCTCCCCAGTTATTTTCATTAGGAAAATATAATATGGTATACAGAAAGACAAAACAAGGAACGAAGGTGAGGGAATTTTGAAATTCATATGAAACTCCACTGCGTAATAACAATGGAATTTTTCAATTCTAAGGGTTTACGGTTAAATCCTTCTCAAGAATATCATACGGATTTTTCTCTACTCGAGGTATGTTAAGGCTAAGACCTTCCTTCATTTTGGAATGATCTCATAATTACATATGTTTGATAACGAGGCATAAAGAGAAGTTCATACTCCCGAATTTACATACATTATCATAGTCTCATAAGTTACAGTATTCTCCCTTATCGGGAGTATTACAGTATTTTCATAACCATCGAGCTATAATCGATGGGCAGTCCCCTATTGGGAAACCTCAATGGTAAGTTATATACCGAGCCTACTATGGCCGAGCGCCTATGAGCTAGTTTAGTTTGCCGAGATACAGAGCCTTGTAAGGCCGAGCGCCTATGAGTAAGCCTACTATGACAGATCATATATATACATATACCGAGCCTTATAAGGCCGGAAAACTATTTTACTTACTATATTGAGAAAGTTGAGTCAGTATCAACATGTAAGAATATCTTCATATTATCTTTGACTCCCAGTTACTTTCAGCTACAACATTATCAGTTTAGTTTCAACTTTCAATTATACTATTGCTTGCATACTCGGTACATTATTTTGTACTAACGTCCCTTTTTCTTGGGACAGCATTTCATGCGTGCAGGTTCAGACAGACAGATGGGTAGATCTCCTCAGTAGGTGTTGCCTGAGTTCAGCTTTATTGGTAAGCTCCACATCCTTTGGAGTTGACCGGTCTAGAGTTTTGTGTACATACTATATATATTTAGGTTATGGGTAGGTCGGGACCCTGTTCCGATCATAGTACATCCAGAAGTAGAGGCTTGTAGACATATCCTATCAGTTAGTGCAGCATGTTTGCCTTGTAGGACTTGTATGTGTATTTTGTTGGTTCGTCAGCTGTAGTAGGAATGACGTCCTTGTCGAACCAGATTTATAGTGATGTTTAGTCAGCGGTAGTTTCCGTTTAGTTTTATATTTTGCTTCGTATATTGTATTGCATTGTGGCCCCATGGCCAAAGTATAACATTATATGTTTAGAGTTCCTTATTCGCAAGCTGGTACACAAGGATAGGTGAGGCACCGGGTTCCGGTTTTTCCCCCCAGGTTCGGGGCATGACAAAAAGTGATATCAGAGCAGTTCTGTCCTAGGGAATCTACAAGTCGTGTTTAGTAGGGTCTTGTTTATAGATGTGTGGTGCACCAAATTATATAAGCAGGGGACTATAGGGCATTTAGGAGTTGGTTACCCTTATTTCAAATTTAAATAGTGCTATAGAATTGCGTTATAGGAAATTTAATTTAAACTTATGCGTTGGCGTTTGCATGCATAGATGACGGTTACTAGGAAGACTACGGCTAGCCAGAGGAGAGATACAACAATTGGTGAGGAGACTAGCAGGGTACCCAGTATATGGGGTCCAATTGGAGGCCTAGGGAGATATCCCTGCTTAGCCCTTACCGGCTCCTCCACTGCCTGAGGAGATTTATAGGGAAACCACACCTCTAGTTCCCCCTCCGCTTCAGTCAGATCAAGACTTGAGGAGAACTTTGCATTTGTTGACACACTTGGTAGCTACCCAGCAATAGGCTAGGGCATCCGCTAGTGTAGGATCTTCTGAGGGGTCTGGGAGTTCAAGGGTCCCAGAGGTTATTGCTTTGAGTCCCCCAGAGTTCACTGGGACATATCAGAGGGAGGACCTGCAGGATTGCATAGATCAGCTTCACAAGATCTTTCGGGTTATATATGCCACGGAGAAAGAGGCAGTTTAGCTAGCAACTTTTTGACTCTGAGATATAGCCATCCTTTGGTACGAGGGATGGGAAAGGCCCAGGGGACATGATGCACCTCCAGCTATTTGTGAGAATTTTTCAGATTCCTTCCTTGACCAGTACTTACCACGGGAGATCCGACTTGAGTCGATCAGTTTCTAGCCCTCAAGTAGTGCAATATGAGTGTTCGAGAGTATAGTCTCCGTTTTGACACATTGGTCAGATATGAACCATACAAAGTTGCTACTATGCAGGACAGGATCCATAAGTTTATAGTAGGGTTGGCCCCAGAGTTGATCGAGGCATGTTCCACCGCTGCATTGCAGGATAGTATGGATATCTCCCAGATTCAGGCATTTTCCCAGAATATAGTAAAAGGTACGCATCAACAGCAGGGTACGGAGAGGACTGAGTCAGGGCAGCATAAGAGGATGAGATTTTCCAGGTCTCAAGAACAGTCTCAAGGTAGTTATAGGCCCCAGTACTTCGAACGACCACCTAGGCCTACGCCACCTCAGTTACATGGTTATAGGTATGACTGTTATACTCAGTCAGGACCAGGTGAGATCTCACAGGCATCGGGTTAGCAGCGACAGCAAGGTTCAGAGCAGACATGGTCATTTTCATTGAGGTGACACATATGTGGTAGAGGACACTTGGGCCAATGACGAGCCGGTTCCGATGCTTGTCATACATGTGGAAGTCTAGGGCATATGATGCGATATTCCCCAAATAGAGATTCTGGGGGTATGGCACAATCAGCAAATTCAGCAATAGGATCATCTATGTCTGTGCATCCTTTAGGGCACGGGTCTCAGTCTTCGGCTGGTAGAGGTCGAGGCAGAGGTAGAGATTCCAGTTCAGGTGGTAACTAGAATTTTAGCTATGCTTTAATGGGTCGACATGATAAGGAGTTTTCACCATGAAGTTGTGACAGGTATGTTGACCATTTTCTCTCACGATGCTTATGCCTTGATTGACCCAAGATATACTTTATCGTGTATTACCCCCTTTGTCGCGGGGAAGTTTGGTATAGTGCCAGAAATACTACGTGATCCTTTTACGGTATCTACGTCGGTCAGAGAATCGATTATTGCTAGACAAGTTAACCGATATTGTGCGGTGACAGTTTGTAATCGTCAAACCTCAGCCGACCTAGTTGAGCTAGAGATGTTGGAGTTGTATGTTGTCACGGGCATGGACTGGTTGGCAGCTTGTTATGCCAAATTTGATTGTCGAGCAAAGATAGCCAGATTTCATTTTCCGGGTGAGCCAGTCCTTGAATGGTTAGGTAATATAGCGACACCCAAAGGTAGGTTTATTTCCTATCTGAAGGCGAGGAAAATGATCAAAAAGGGTGCATTTATCATATTGTGCGAGTTGGAGATGTAGATGTTGAGATACCTACACTTTAGTCTATTCTATTAGTCAAAGAGTATGCGAATGTATTTCCAGAAGAACTTCCAGGTATTCCTCCAGAGTAAGAGATTGATTTTGGCATCGATTTGCTTCCGGGAACTCAACCAATATTCGTCCCTCCGTATAGAATGACACCTGCAGAATTGAAGGAGTTGAAGGAGCAGTTAAAAGATTTGCTGGAGAAAGGTTTCATTAGACCCAGTACTTCACCTTGGGGTGCGCCGCTACTGTTTGTGAAGAAGAAAGACTGCTCGCTGAGGATGTTTATCGATTATAGGCAGTTGAACAAGGTAAATATAAAGAATAAGTATCAACTTCCAAGGAGCAATGACACGTTTGATCAGTTGCAGGGGACTAGATGTTTTTCAAAGATAGATTTGAGGTCGGGGTACCACCAGGTCAGAGTTCGGGAGAAATGTATTTCCAAGACAGCCTTTAGGAACCGATATGGCCACATCGAGTTCCTTTTCATGTCCTTCAGGTTGATGAATGCACCTGCCACATTTATGGACTTTATGAATAGCCTATTCCAACCATTTTTAGATTTGTTCATGATAGTATTTATTGATGATATTTGTTGATGCCCAGTTTTTCCCTCATATTTTTCAAACATATATATATATATATATATATATATATATATATATATATATACACTTTCAAAACAGTGCATATGCATCATCATTTGATTCACAAGCGTACACACGTATTTTCATAATTTTTGAAGTCTTTAAATCAATTTATTTTGTATTTTATTATATAAATATCCAATAATTACCCTACAAATTATTTTTTATGATGATTTAATCATCTAAATTTATCAATATGAGGTTTTAAATATTTTAGTTCATTTTTTTATAATTGCAATTGCATTTTTTTCTAAATTGCATATTTATTAATAATAGCTTATATGCATGCGTAACTACATTATTTTTTGCAAAATTAACTTCTTACATTTTGATAACGTTAAGTAATTATTTTTAATAATTATCAGGAACAAATGATATTTTGTTATTTTTTTAGGTAAATATACCACTAGGCAGGCTGCCTAGTGGCTAATATATAAATAAAATCCTAAAATGGGTCCAAAGCTTACAAGATATCTAAACCAAAACAGAAGTTGCATGAAGCTACTAGCTACTAAAAGGATAGAAAAGCTAAAATCTAATGAACTAACTATTACAAATAATAAGTTGAGTACTTCCTTCTCCTGTCAGTGTTTGTGAATCCAATTACCAGTGGAAAATACCAAGGAACACCTATCAAGCTCTCACTAGGCGTCAGGGTATACTGTCCATAGGCTAAAATGAATTCCAAACATCTCCACCACAGAGGTGAAGCCATCATAGTATTCCAAGTGTAGCTACTATATGATCTCCATATGCAGTGAACTAAGTGTGTCCAAGTATTAATCATGTTCTCACTCATCTAACTTAACATGTAGAAGAGCCTAGCCTTAGGCAGGTTTTGTAAGGAAAAAGCCAGGGTTGACCTGACTTTAGGCAAGCTTTGCAAGGCTAAAGCCAGGCTTGATCTGGATTTAGGCAAGCTTTGCAAGGAAAAGCGAGGCTTGAGCTGGCTTTAGGCAGGCTTTGCAAGGCAAAGCCAGGCCTTAGCTGGCTTTAAGCTGGCTTTGCAGGGAAAGAGCCATGCTTCATAACTGTGCCTTTTTTTGTTCTTGTAAGCTCAGATCTTTCCATTCTAGAATCTTTAGTATAAACATCATTCTAATCTCAAGAAATACCACATGACAGGTTCAATATTTTCCTTAGTATTTTGCCATATCAGACTCAGGAAAAATTGTACCATCCAACACCTGCTTATCGCATTGTTCCTGTACACTATCAAAGCACCCCCAGAATGAGCATGTGACCATGCTAATATCACTGGAAAGTACCTTAATAACATACGGAATGAGGCAATGAAACATGCAGGTTTGTGCAGTGTCCAATATTGTGAAGCCATCAGTTTGGGGTTCTTCTCTTTGCTATCCTAACCCTATGATTAGGTGTTTGAGATTTGTGTAGATTGATTAACCTCGTCCCTGCACTAGGCAATTTAGAGAAAGAATGAAACTCAGACGTACCTGCAAAACAAAACACAATGTTAGCTATAAAATCTGCATTGCCTTCTCTGAACACATGTTGAAAGATCACATTGAAGTTGCCCTTAATTTCTATAATTTTCTTCACATCATTTGAAATTACCCAATGAGGATCCCATTCCCCTTCTATCACTTTCTTCATCACCAATGAATCAGTCTCAAATATGAGAGGGTGAAGATCATGCTCCACACAGTATTCCAATCCTTAAAAAATAGCCTTAACTTCAGCCACCACATTAGTTGTCAACCCCAGGTCTATTGCTCTTGCATACCCCACGTCACTTTCATCATTCCTCACTCAAAAGTCTAAGGAGCTAGGACCGGGATTTTCTTTTGAGGCTCCATCAGTATTGCATTTGTACCAACCATGAAAAGGAATCTGCTATGTTGCTCTTTTAGTAATCAATATCGGTTTATATCCTTCAAAATATTGAATTATGTATGGCCATAACACTGGAATATTAGGCATTCAAGCATACCTCCACATTGGATATTTTGAATGGTAATCCTTTAATCCATATTTACTTGAATTCCTGATTAGGATTAACCTTATGGTTTAATATTTGCCAATCACTGCTAACACTGAACTTGCCTGAAGGAGTTGGCATCCAGTATGGCCTATCCCAATATCCCTCACTGCCTTCATAATGCACATTTTTCCTTATGTTCAGCAATTTCCTCATTGAAAGTTTGATCTAGCAGCTGATCATCCCATGTTTCACCTTGCCGCAATTCTGCCACGTGCTGAAAATATTCATCGATTGGAAAGTCTTCAAGTAATACATGATAAAGTGCACCCAATCAAGTCCAATTTTCATGCCAAATATTAGTTGTTCCACTCTTCAATTTCCATAGGATCTCATGTTCTACTTCTTCCCTAGAATTTAACATTTGTCTCCAAACATGAGACCCCCTTCTAAACTGCGCCACCGTTGGCATCTCCTTCTTGGAATACTTATTCCACAAGAAATTAGACCACAAAGGTTTTGTGGTCCTAAACCTCCATCATAGTTTAGCAAACAATTCCCTAGACACATCATGTAAGGACCTAAAACCTCTGCCCCCTTCCTCTTTAGGAATGCACAGATTTTGCCATGAAGCCCAATGTCTGCTTCTCCCTTCTTCCTTTGTCCTCCAAAAAAACCTAGAAAAAATCTTATGAAGATGCTCCGGGATATTGTTTTGTGGATCAAGGACTGGTAACATGTGGACTTGCATGAGTTGCAACACATAGAAATGAGTGTTTCCTTTCCTCCAAATGACAGCAGTTTTCCTTTCCACGAATGCAATTTAGCCTTTACTTTCTTGATAAGATCCTCATAATAGTATTTCCTCCTTCTAGTGTAAAAAACAGGACACCCTAAATATGTGAAGGGGAATTTACCTCTTGCAAATCCTGTAATATCTCCAACTGCCTGAAACAATCCATTAGCAATGTTTGAATACATGTAGTCTGAAATCTTATATTTGTTTATCATCTGGCCTAATATCTTCTCATAGTTGCCCAACACTACCATAATATTGCTCAAGGATGGAGTATGAGCAGAAGCAAAGATTATAGTATCATCAGCATATGCTAAGTGGTTTAAAAGATCAGACCACTTAGGCATTCCAAATCACACAAATGACTTGTCTTCAAAGAGCATATTCAAGGACCTGGAAAGTACCTCAGCTAAAAGAATGAACAATGCTGGGGATAGGGGATCCCCTTGCTTCACACCCCTTGTAGACTTAAAGAACCCTAAGGAATGCCCATTTACCAATACTGAGTACTAGTTATTTGACACCAAGTTCCACACCATGTTGATGAAGTTCTTAGAAAATCCCATCTTCCTTAGCACATGCAATAAGTACTTCCATGAAACCCTATCATAGGCCTTAGCCATATCAAGCTTCATCACCACATTAGCTGTTTTTTCCCTTAACCTTGTGTCAATGATAATTTCTTGAGTCAATAAGATGTTCTCAAATATACTCCTACCCTTCATAAATCCAGATTGATTATGGGATATTAGAGAAGGAAAAAAACTCTCCAATCTATCATGTAACATCCTAGACAAGACCTTGTTAATGAATTTGCTCAAACAAATAGGTCCTAAGTAAGAAAAGGTCTCAACTCTAGGTTTCTTAGGCAGCAACACTAGATTGGTGTGAGGGATGAATTTAGGCAGTGCAGCTCCTCCATGGAAGTGTATCACCATGTTGTGTATATCAACACCAATAACATCCCAACATGTTTGATAAAACAGGCCAGTGAATCCATCTGGACCACTAGCACTCTCGCCATCAAGCTCAAAAACCGTTGTACTTACTTCTTCAATTGTTGGCAATCTGCTAAGTTCCAAGTTTTGTTCCGTAGTTTCCATCAAAGGTACATTATTTAGCAAGGAAAAGTCAGAAGCATCACCTTCATTTGTAAAATATTTTTGATAGAAGTCCACTGCAGCTGTAGCCAATTGCTCCCGGTCTTGAATCCATATGCCACTTCCACTTTTGATCCTCTTCAGTTGCAATTTCTTTCGATTTCCATTGATATTATTTTGAAAGAAACTTGTATTCCTATCTCCTTCAGCAAACCAAGTCATCCCAGCCTTTTTCTTCCACAACTTCTCCTCAATACTCAAGTATTTCTTCAATTGATATTGAGCCTTATGTAGGCTCTTCTTCAAACAACATCTCTTTCACCCTAATAATTTCCTCCAAAATAGCCAACTGCTTGAAGATATCCCCAAATGTTTCCCTACTCCATTTTGACAGTGCTGCCTTCACCCTCTTGAGCTTCTACTTGAACATAAAAAATGAATCCCCTATGAAATCAGCTTCCCAATTTGGCCTCACCACATCCATAAATGTAGTATTCTTAGTATAAAATTTCAAGAACCTAAAAGGCTTGACAAAATTGGTGGTCTGCTCCCCACATGTCATTAACAATGGTGCATGATCTCATCCAGTTCTGATTAGATGTTTAACTTCAATAGTTGGAAACATGTTCGGAAATGGAAAATTCACAAAGATCCTATCCAATATTTTGAATATACACGCAACATTGGACCTCCCATTCCACAATGTAAATGGACTCCTTTATATCCTTGCTCAAACAAACAACAAGAGTTTACACAAAATGCAAAATCCTCACATTCAGGAGGGTGTACTGGAAGTCCTCCTATTTTATCATCTTCATGCAATATCACATTGAAATCCCCTCCTACCAACCATGGCAATTTCATATCACTGGCTAAGTAATACAAGTGATCCCACAATTCGAACCTCTCAACTGCTGAACATTTTACATAAACAAATGTCATCATCATGTGTTGCCCCAAGTCATGGTGAAACACTCTCACAGTCACCTGTTTCTCAGTATCCTCCACTAATTCCCATTCTACCACTGCATCAAAGAACAACCATATTTACCCATTAATATTTGCATAAGAAGTCTCCATATTCAACCTTGTTCTATATCTATCAATGAGTCTTTTCTTTTGAAAAGGCTCTATCAATGCAACTACACAAAAACTATGCTCCCTATTCATGTTGATCACCCTATGAGAGGCCTGTTGTGTATTCACAAACCTTATGTTCCATATTAGTGTTTTGATCGTCATCATTTATACATAGAAGCTGCCCTTCTGAGCATTATTCTTCATTGTTGTGATGGCTCTTTATTATGATTCTTCTTTATTTTCTTACCTCCTTTAGCACTAGATGTGGGTGATAAATCTCCTTTCCTAGTCACTTGTTTGATGTTTTCTTATGTAGATTCATCATCTCCTTCATCCTCAATTAGAATTTTGTGTACGGTCGATATCAGATCGAGACCTCTATGGCATGCCAAGCCCGATCTCGAGATGCTCGAAGTAGAGTCTGAAGCGCGACCTCGAAGTGCATATCTCGAGGAAGTATGTCAAAGGACCATCACGACCTACCTCGGAGCAGTCTATAATCGATGACCATCATGGAAAGGCGGAAATTTTCCAAGAACACGTGGCTAGAGCTGATAAGGTATGCAAAGATAGTACAAGCCCGTACAAGGCCGTTATACAGCTGTACCAATCGCATTTCTCTGTCATAATTAGACATGTACTGTGTTGGGATTCACGCCTCATATATAAAGGGATCTAAATAATTCTTGTAAGACACAACATTGACTGCAATAGAACATTCTCTTCTTTTTTCGTGCTCAAAATTGTCTCTCAGCTTTATTGCTCCTTAGTGTTCTTCATTTATTGTCCTTCATTTATTTATATTACCCGACCTCGGGGCCCCCGATTCAAGTTAGCTCGAGACCCCAGTCTTGTGACAAATTAGGTTTGCTTATCTCATTTTTATTACTTACATTTATTACTTCTTGATTATTAACTAGTATTTGAATAAATCACATATCTTTAGAACCAAAAATAAAATATATTTGTTAATAACATTTTCAAGGTAACAGTATGGCACCCACCGTGGGGCTAAAAATAATAGTGATTGTTTTGGTGCTAGTTTTCTTAAGACACAAGTTATTTTTCACACTTTTTCTTGTCCAAGAATCTTTGGTTTCAGGTCAAAAAATGTCTAAATCAACAAATGCACATGGAAATAATGATCTTGAGCTCCATGGAGAGAACAATGCTACAACCTCAGTCGCCGGTGTGCCACTGCAAAACCCTGGGGTAGCACTAGCACAAATCCCAGTCGATGTAAGCTCACGCAATGCTTTGCATATAAATGTAGAAACTTATACCGACAGAAGTGTGCGCAGAGGTGACCAACGCGAAGCGCAAATATCACAAGCTCGGGAAGAAAGAGAAGTTAGCCTACAGGTAATTTTGGAGATGTTACAAGCATAGCAAGTGGCCATTGCTCAGCTACAGAGTTAACAAAAAACTCGAGCACACCGGGACCAGAAATAGCTCGTCGAGTTGAGAAACCACCAGATAGATCGAGTAAGAACCATTCAAGAACAAACACCACTATTATGAAAATACTCGAGGACCTCACCAAAAGGATAGAATCAGGAGAAAAGAAAATAGAGGCCAACGCCAAAAAAGTAGAAACCTATAACTCGAGGGTCGATCAGATACCGGGTGCACCTCTTATTTTGGAGGGGGTAGATTAAAAGAATTTTGTGTAGAAAACATTTCAATCGAGTACGACTCCGAGGCCCATTTCGAAGAAGTTCAGGATGCCCGATATCCCAAAGTACAATGGGACCACGGATCCCAATGAGCATATTACCACTTAAACTTGTGGTGTAAAATGGAATGACGTAAAAGATGATAAAATTGAGTCCGTCTTGTTGAAGAAGTTTGGAGAGACACTGTCTAAGGGGGCAATGATGTTGTATCATAACCTCCCCCCTGAAGTCATAGATTCGTTTGCCATGTTGGCAGACTCTGTTGTGAAGGCACATGCTAGTGCCATTAAGGTCGCTACAAGGAAGTCAGATGTCTTCAAAATTAAACAAAGAGAAAACGAGATGCTAAGGGAGTTCGTATCCCACTTTCAGATGGAGTAAATGGAATTATCACCAGTCACCGATGACTGGGCAGTGCAAGCCTTCACTCAGGGCTTGAATGAACGAAGCTCGACAGCTTCGAAGCGTCTGAAGAAAAATTTGATAGAGTATCCCGCCATAACTTGGGCAGCTGCGCATATCAGGTATCAATCGAAGATTTGGGTCGAGGAAGACAAATTGGGAGCCCTATCGGGCTCTGTATATCCAAGCAGGCTCTTAGCAAAAGAGTCAAGGAATGCAGAAAGAGAGTCGAAACCAAAGAAGGAAACATACCAACCTTATGTCGAAGATTGAAGGGTAGATCGAGGTCATAGTTCTCAGGGACTCATGAGAAAATATGGGTTCGACAGGCACATGGGGTCGATGGAGGCACCCCGATTGTCAGAGTATAACTTCAATATCGATGCATCAGACATCATATCAGCAATAGGTAAGATCAGAGATACCAGGTGGCCGAATCTAATACAATCATATCCTTCCCAAAGGAACTCCAACTTAATGTTCAAATACCATGGCACTCACGGTCATAGGACCGATGATTGTAGACAGCTTTGGGAGGAGGTAGCCCGACTGATCAGCGAAGGGAACCTTCAGGAGTTCCTCAGCGACCGAGCTATGAATCACTTTCGAGAATGAGAGGCGAATAAGAAGAACGAACATAAGGACACACAACATATCATTCATATGATCATTGGATGAGTCGACGTCCCACAAGGACCTGTGTTCAAACGGACAAAATTATCCATCACAAAGGTAAAGAGGACTCGGAGCTACGTACCCGATGATGCTGTTACATTCTGCGGGGAAGACATCGAGGCCGTATCTAAGCCTCATAATGAAGCACTAGTAATCTCTTTTCTTTTAAATAAAGTTCAAATTAAATGTGTGCTCGTGGATCCAGGTAGCTCGGCCAACATAATCAAGTCGAGGGTTGTGGAGCAGCTCGGGGTGCTCGACAAAATAATCCCCACCTCTCGAGTCCTAAATAGGTTCAACATGGCGAGTGAGAAAGGGGGAAATCATCCTCCCAGTCAACGTGGCCGTTAAAATTCAAGATACTGAGTTCCACATCATCGAAGGTGACATGAGATACAACTCCTTGCTTGGAAGGTCGTGGATTCATAGTATGAGGGCAGTGCCATTAACTCTTCATCAAATGATGAAGTTTCCAACAAAGGATGGTGTAAAGATGGTTTATGGAGAGCAGCATGTAGCAAAAGAGATGTTCGCGGTGCACGATATGGCACCAGCGTCGGTGCCTTCCACCTCGGATAAGTCAAAAGACAAGGAAGTATCCATATATCAACAACATTCTATAACCTCGGTTAAGTCCGAGGGACAGGTGATCGGTGAGCAAGTAGTCGAGGACGACGAAGAAGACTTCCTCACTCCTTGAACCTTCGTTAACCCCGAATAGTCAGACGCAACGAAGTCAACAGTCGAAGAGCTCGAGCAGGCCGTATTGATCGAACATCTTCCAGATCGAAAGGTATACCTGGGAACGGGATTACCCCCGAACTCAGGGAAAAACTCATTGAATTCCTTATTTCACGATGCGTACTCCGGGTACAATCAAATTCAAATAAACCCGGAGGATCGGGAAAAGACTTTGTTCATCACGGAGTATGGTACAAATTGTTATAATGTAATGCCTTTCGGGCGAAAAAATGCGGGAGGCACATACCAGCGCCTAGTTAATAAGATGTTCAAACATCAAATAGGCAAATCTATGGAAGTTTACATTGACGGCATGTTAGTTAAGTCCATGCGCACAAAGGACCATTTGGCTCATTTTCAGGAAACGTTCGATATACTAAGAAGGTACAACATGAAGCTTAACCCCGAGAAATGCGCCTTCGGAGTCAGATCGGGCAAATTTTTGGTCTTCATGGTATCAAACATGGGGATTAAGATCAACCCCGACAAAATTAAGGCCATCGAGGAGATCACCGTGGTAAACAGTGTGAAATTCGTACAGCGGGTGACCGAGCTGATAGCAGCCTTAGGCCAATTCATCTTGAGGTCATAGATTAGAGTCACCACTTCTTCTCCTTACTCAAGAAGAAAAACAACTTCGAGTGGACCCTGTAATGTCAACAGGCCTTGCAAGAATTAAAGAGGTATCTCTCGAGCCCACCTTTACTCCACACCCCGAATGAGAAGGAAACGATATACTTATATGTGGCCGTGTACGAGGTAGCGATAAGTGGTGTGTTGGTTCGAGAAGAACAAGGTATGCAATTCCCTATCTATTAAGTAAGTCGGACCCTAGGAGGTGCTGAAACCAGGTATCCGCACTTAGAAAAACTAATACTTGCATTAGTAAGTGCATCTAGAAAATTGAAACCTTACTTTCAATGCCACCCTATATGTGTTTTAACTGCATATCCTCTTCGAAACATCTTGCATAAGCCCAAATTATCGGGTCGATTGGCTAAATAGGCCATCGAACTCGGAGGGTATGGTATCGAGTATCAAACCGGAACTACCATTAAGTCTCAAATTTTGGCTGACTTTGTGGCTGATTTTACGCCTGCCCTCGTACCCGAGGTAGAGAAAGAACTCTTGTTAAAAACGGGCACATCATCGAGGGTATGAACCCTTTTTACCGGTGGAGCCTCAAACATGAAAGGGTCCGGGCTTGGCATAGTTCTAAAACCACTTACGGGTGACATAAGTAGACAATCTGTAAGAACTTCTAAGTTGATTAACAATGAGTCCGAGTATGAGGCCATGATTGCAGGTATCAAATTGGACAAAGGACTTGGAGCAGAGGCCATCGATGGAAAATGTGGCTCTTTTCTGGTTGTAAACCAAGTAAATGGGATCTTCGAAGTTCGAGAAGATAAGATGCAAAGATACTTAGACAAGCTTCAAGTGACATTGCATCGCTTCAAAGAGTGGACCCTGGTTCACATACCTCGAGAAAAAAATAGCCAGGCCGATGCACTCGAAAATCTAGGTTCACCTGTCAAAAAAGATGACATACTCCCATGGACTCTTGTACAAATATCCAAATTGGTGATCGAAGAAGGCCATGCTGAAATCAACTCCACAAGTCTAGCATGGGATTGGAGGAACAAGTACATTGACTACCTCAAACATGGGAAACTCCCCGCGGATCCAAAAGAATCGATGGCCCTTCAAACCAAATCAACTAGATTTTCACTCGACGAGAATGGAACACGATACAGAAGGACCTTCGACGGACCATTAGCAGTATGCTTGGGACCGAGGGACACCGACTATCTGCTTCGAGAAATCCACGAAGAAACCTGTGGAAACTACTCCGATGTCGATTCTTTAGTTCGAAAGGTAATTAGAGCAGGTTACTAATGGGATAGCATGGAAAAGGACACCAAGGAATTCGTTCGAAAATGTGGAAAATGCCAAAGATTTGCACCAATGATTCACCAACCCGGTGAACAACAACACTCAGTCCTATTCCCGTGGCCATTCATGAAATGGGGGGTGGACATCTTCGTCCCCCTACCAACGGCGCCAGGTAAAGCTAGATTTATTTTATTTATGACTGACTACTTCTCAAAATGGGTAGAAGCACAGGCTTTCGAGAAGATAAGAGAAAAAGAAGTAATCAAATTCTTATGGGATCACATCATATGCCGATTTGGGATCCCCGTTGAGATTACATGTGATAATGGGAAGCAGTTCATCGGCAGCAAGGTGACAAAATTCCTCAAGGATCACAAAATCAAAAGGATCCTATCAATGCCTTACCACCCAAGTGCAAATGGTCAGGCCGATTCCACAAACAAAACTATCATTCAAAATTTAAAGAAGAGGTTAGAGAATGCAAAGGGGAAATGGAGAGAAATGTTGCCCGAGGTACTATGGGCGTAGCAAACAACCTCGAAGTCAAGCATAGGGGATACCCCGTTCTCTCTGGTATATAGGTCCGAGGCACTAATACCAGTCGAGGTCGGAGAGCCAAGTGCCAAATTTTAGCACGCCACCGAGGACTCAAACAATGAGGCCGTGAATACCGCCCTAGAACCACTAGATGAAAAATGTGAGGTCACACTAGTCCGAATGGCCACTCGAAAACAAACGATCAAAAGATACTACAACAGAAGAACAAACCTCTGGTATTTCGGAGTCGGGGACTTAGTTCTACGAAAAGTCACCCTCCACTCGAAACCCAAAATGAAGGGAAACTAGGCCTTAGACGGGAAGGACCGTACCGTGTCCTCGGAGTAGTAGGTAAAGGGTCCTAAAAACTTGGAAGCATGGAGGGCGAGCAACTACCAATCAATTGGAACATATCGATGCTCAAACGATATTATTGCTTAGGTATAATCGTCTTCGTTTTCATTTATATTTCATACTAACATGTTGCAGGTGTTGGATTGAGAGGAATCTAAGAACCCTTTAGCTCGCAGACCTTGGGTTTTAAAGCATGCATTGCACTCTTTTTCCCTTAGATCGGGTTTTATCCCAAATGGGTTTTACCGGCAAGATTTTTAACGAGGCAACATCTATATGCTACCTAAGGAAAACTCATCAAGTATTCAAGGATTTTTTTCAATCAACCTCGAATACTGGGGGGCATCACCCTCAGAGGTTACCTTTTCAAAGAAACTAAATTATGCCAAAGAGGGCCTCGATAGAAGAATGTTGTATCGGGCCAAATGGTCAAGTGAACCGTGCTCGTGTAGAATAGTTGAACCCCAATGGCAAAAACATGTACGCATGTATCAAGTGATCAAAGAAGCATGCTTGTTCATCAAAACACTTTGTGCCTCAAAGAAGCTTACTATTCTTGCATGAATAGGCTCAAGGGCCAAATAATCCCGAACACTTGAGGACTGTCATCGACATTCAAATTATCGAGCCATCAAGGACTCGAGCTCCTAAGACCTCAATGAGGAAACATCGAATCTATAAGACCTCAATGAGGCAACATCGAATCTGTAAGACCTCAATGAGGCAACATCAAATCTATAAGACCTCAATGAGGCAATAAAATTTATAAGACCTCAACGGGGCGTACTCAAACTTATAAGACCTTAAAAAGTCATAACCCCGATATTAAGTCCAAGGCTATATATATTCGAACTTGTAAGACCTCTAAGAAGGCATACCCTCGATATAGAGGCCGAGGTCATCTCACTCGGAGACTAAGGGCTACAACTTAATATAAAACTACGGTTATATGAAAAGGCTACGTCTGAAATAATGTGGCTCAGAGACGTCCGACTTCCGCCAAAAATCTAAAGGCCTTCAAATACTTCAAAAAAATTGGTTAATCTAGCTACCCTCGGCATAAGCAAAGGAGCTTGGATAATATCAACACAGAGCAATGAATAGACTTCAAAAAAATCAGCCTTCAGTATAAAGGCTTCGAAAAATTAACCTTCGAGAGAACCTCACGAGGTACTCAATTATCGTCACATATCGACTTATAATCGAGGTTCCTATTTGAGCCGTCGAAGAGTTGGACGAACACAAAACATTCCAAGGCATAACAAAACTTTAAAAGTCTTTAGCCAGAATGGGGGAAAATTATAGCCATATTATAGGTCGAATCAACCCAATCTAAAAAGAGCCTAAGGGCCGATATGTAAGAGCCTAAGGGCCAACCTAAAGAGCCTAAGGGCCAACCTAAAAGAGCCTAAGGACCAACCTAAAGAGCGTAAGGGCCGGTATAAATATCCTAAGGGCCGGTCTAAAGAGCCTAAGGGCCAAATTGAAAATAGCCTAAGGGCCAATATTCTAAAACCTAAATGTCGATACCTAAAAAACTAAAAGACCAAAGCACACTGTGCTCGAGGCCTCATTTTAATTCAGGCTCAAGAGTGTCGAGTCAAAGCTTAACTAGAGGATCGAACCCTAAACGGTCAACTATTATCAATTGTTCATCGAGCATAAAAAACCTAAGGGTTTTATATTCTAAGTCCAACACATTGGATTGATCATCGGCAAACATCAAATTTCATCACAAAAGCAAAGACAAAGACAAGATGAAAATTTAGACGAAGAAAAATCAAAGTATTCCTCTCATATGCAAATCATGTTCAAATAATAATATTTACAAAGCTCTTACACAGAGCCCGTACACCAAAAAGATGGAACACAAAAGAAGCCTAATCTACTGTCGGGGTCACTTGATCAGACAAAGTTCCCTCAGGAGTTGTGCCTCTTCCCCCTCGGGGACTTCGTATTCATCTTCACCATTTTCTAAGCCACTAGCTGAATCCTCGTCATAAGTGAGTAAGGTTGCTGATTCTTCTTCTAAGGCTTTCACTTTATGGATCTCGGTAGAAAGATCGAAACCCTTCTCATGGACCTCCTCGTGAGGCTTCCTTCGAGACTCCAATTGAGCATGTTCAAGGGCATGAGACATATTAAGCCCAACCTCAGTAGAAACCTTCCTAGCATGAGCATTTTCAGCTGCATCGTCATCCCGATATGAGGCAATGAATTTGTCAATCTCGGACTTCATATTAGATAACTCAGTAGCTGACTCAGCATGAAGATCATTGTATTTGCGACTCTCTCCCTTCGCACCCTGAAGCTGATACTCAACTGAGGCCAGTTTCTCTCGGAGAGTATCTTTCTCGGAGGCTACCTCGTCTATGCGATTCGGCTACCTAGTCTATGCGATTCTTCATCCTGAGGACCTCAGAATTTTTGAGCTCAAGCTCCTCTTGGAGTTGCCCCACTCGATCATCCTTCTTCTTGAGCTGCAAGAATCAACTTAAGGCACTAAACAGTGAAGTTGAATAAGCATAAAAGTAGGCTCACGAAGGCTATATTACCTACTCATCGAGATCGGCCCGTTCTCGAGACATCTTCTCTAAATGTGCTCGAAGGTCATTTAGTTCCCCCTCCTTTTTTGCGTAAAGGGATTTGAGTTTATCTGACTCCAATGTGAGCCTCCTATACTCTTCTTCGCAGTGGTCCAACTCGATTTGTGACTTGGAAAAATCCTAGTTATAGAGCATCGAGGCATAAAACCATAAAGGAAAAAAGTAAGAAAAACAAGAATCAAAACTCAAAATAAAGTTGTTAAGTCAAGAGGTTACCTGTTTTCGAAGCTTCTCGGCTTCTTCGAAAATGAGCGAGGCGTTAAGGTCAGGGATTTCTTCAACCCCGAAAAAGTATCCTTCAAACATATCATTCTCTCCGTGGGACGCCCCCACGTTGGGACTCCATATTTTGGGCATCCCGTATTTACCTTGGAGAGAATGAAGTGCCCGACAGAGTTCATCTACATTAATGACCCCGAACCGGCCAATCGGGGCCTTCTCTAACCTTCGGGGAGTTTTAGAGCTGGCTTCCCAAAGTCCATCAACCAAACGCCCTTCAGCTTGAGGCATATTTTGGTTTTTGGTTGGTTCAGGGACTTCATTTGACCCATCCTCTAGAATCTCTTCAGCTCGAGGTGTGGCCGCATCGACAACATCTGGTTCAATAGCCTTCAGCTCGATTACCGTCATCTGAGCAGGATTCGAAGCGACAGTGATTCTTTTTCCCCTAAGTAGTAGCGAGCAATCATCGTTCTCTTCATCCTTAGCACGAAGACTCTCAGCCACTTCCGGAGTTAAGGTCGCCGAATCAGCTTTAGACTTTTGAACTTTGGCCTTTTTAGGCTTCGAGGACTCCGCTTGTGATGTTTTCTTTCTTTTCTTCTCCTCAGCAGGCTTTGGAGTGTCTACTTCCCCAGGCAGGCGCTCCCTCATAAAAACGGCCTCTCCAAGGCCTACATAAGTACAAAGGTTGGGAATACTATCGAGAGATAATTTTTATAAGGAATTCACATATGTCGCAAATAATATTCACCATGGTTTTTGGCCTCCCATCAGGTTTTAGCCAAATCACGCCACACATGCTTAACGTAGGGAGAGGTCGAATCTAGTTGTCGAACCCAGCTTGGGATATCCTTGACCGCGCCAGGGTACCACTCGACAACTGCATCATCGAAGGTAGTTAGTTCAAAGGGAAGGAAATATATCTGATTAACAAAACATATTTACTTATGATTCATATTCCATTCCTCGGGGAATGGCATCTTCTCAGTAGGGATAAGGTCCGAGGTCCTGAATCGAACAAAGCGGCTCATCCACCCTCAGTCCTTGTCCTCGTCAGTGCTAGCAAAGAAGGCCTTCGAAGATCGACGTTGCAGCTTAATCAGGCCACCTCGATAAAGTTGGGGGCTATACAGTTTAATCAGATGATCGAGTGTAAAAGGAATCCCTTCGACCATGTTTGAAAAATACCTAATTAGGTCAACAATTCGCCAGAATGATGGATAGATTTGGCCAAGCGTCACCTGATATTGTCTGCAGAAATCGAGGATCACTAGGTCCATTGGTGGAGAAGATGGCTCTACCGGAACTACGGTCAAAGGATATGTGTACACACTAAGGAAATCGGCTTTGTGTATGGTTATGTCTTCCTCAGGTGAAGGAATATCCACTTGTACTGCCTTCCCCCAATGATAGTCGATCTTCATTTTCTCAGCTTCAGATATCAAACTGACATATCGAGACATAGGTTCACATTGTCCCGCTATCAAAGAAGGTATTTCGACCTTGAAATCAGAGAAATTTTCACAAGGTCCGGGGATGCACTCCTTAACACGAGGAGGTACTACTGCTTTGCTCTTAGGTGAGCGTGATGAAGAAGGGGTTTTCTCATTTTGGGGAACAATCTTAGAGGTTTTTGCCATTTTTGCTATAAATATTTCAGAAGAAGAGGAATAAATTTGTTGAGAGATGAATAGAGAGAAGAAGAAAGTGTATAAAAGAGTTGATCAAGGTCTGAAGATGTTGTGAAAAGTAAAATTTTAAGTAGTGAAGGATTCGAGTATTTATAGGGGTCAGTATGCGTGTTGGAGAAAACAAAAGGACGGCCAACCATCATTATCGATTGATCTCACATAACTGACGTCATGATGAGGACATCGAAGAGTCAAAGAATTCAAATCGTTTCTTATCATTTCACTCTAAGAAACGCAGGGACTATCTGTATACGATCGATATCGGAAAGTCCGATATCGAGGCCTCAATGGCATGCCAAGGCTGACCTTGAGAGGCTCAAAGTAGAGTCTGAAGCTCGACCTCGAAGTGCATATCTCGAGGAAGTATTTCAAAGGCTCATCACGGCCTACCTCCGAGCAGTCTATAATCGATGACCGTCGTGGAAAGGCAGGAATTTCCTAAGAACACGTGGCTGGAGCTGATAAGGTCTGCAAAGATAGTACAAGCCCGTACAAGGCCGTTATACAACAGTAGCAATAGCATTTCTCTGTCATAATTAGACATCTACTATGTTGGGATTCACCCCTCCTATATAAAAGGGATCCCAATCATTCTTGTAAGACACAACATTGACTGCAATAGAACATTCTCTGCCTTTTTCGTGATGAACACTGTCTCTCAGCTTTATTGCTCCTTATTTAGTGTTCTTCATTTATTGTCCTTTATTTATTGCTATTATCCGACCTCGAGGCCCCATTCTTGTTACAAATTTGGTTTGCTTATCTCATTTTCCTTACTTACATTCATTACTTCTTGATTATTAAATAGAATTCACATATTTTTAGAACCACAAATCAAATATAATCGTTAATACCATTTTCAAGGTAAACAACTTTATCTCATTAAGTCTTCATCAATTGGTGCCATATTGTGTGTAACTAAATCATGTAAATGTTGTAGCGGAGTCTTCAGTGGAACACTAACTTGCAGTTGCATAACTTGATCAGTGCCAAACTCTATAGGCACTTCCACTGTTTCCGCAGATGCTCTTGGAACAATTGCCCGCTCTTGAGCCTTTTCCTTGCTATTCTCCATAAAATCAACAACAGCCTGCATCATTTTGAATTGCTTCTCATAGACACTGCCTAGCCCAGGAATTACTGTGGTAGTCTGCTCAGAAATGTCTGTTCTATTGATATCACCACCCTTTCCATTGCATGTGTTTTGTGACCCGAATGTATCATCCCTAACCTTCACATTATCATCTCCATCAAGTTTGTTCTCCAATGCATACACCGGAACACCCTCTATAATCTCTCCAGTTGCACTAGGGATAGGGTTTACAGTGGGTGTCTCATCAGGTGAACCTGGCGCCAGGCCTGGTGTCGCCACCCTAATGCCTGGGGGACCTAGCTTTAGGCCTGGCATCGCCAGCCTAACGTCTTGTGAGCCTGGCTTTAGGCCTGGCTTCGCCAGCCTATCGCCAGGTTGAGTGTCGTCCTTCTTCACCTTGTCTCCTATTGTCTTTTTCGTGCCTAGCTAATCATCCTCCACCTCTATTGCATCACTCCATAAATCCTTTGTTGATTTTACCTCATCAAGGTCCTCAAGCTGCCTAGAATCTACAAACGTTTGAGATGGAATATCTTGGCATGATTGGTTTGTAGTCACATTGGAGTGCCTTAGCTCTTCTTTGCTAGTTCCAAACCTTCTATTAACTTAGTCGATTGTGGATTCCCTGTACTTTGATCACTAGGAACAATAGAATTAGCCTTAGCTAAGTTCCCATTATGCTGATCTTCCAACACTTACTCAACTGCTTCCTTCTTCACACGCTTAAGTTCATGTTGATTACCTTCTCAATCTGGTTTAGTATTAGCATCTTTCCCAACCCTAACCCTAGAAGCCTTATATTAGGGCTTAGCACTCCGGCATTTCCTTCCTTTCCTTCTCCTGACCCTTATTGGATTCCTTTTCCCCATGTTCCTTCTTCTTACCATTGCTAAGATACTCACCTTCGCCTTCAGTAATTTGTAGAGTAGGTTAATGAACTTCCTCAACCTCTAGTGCATTAAACTTGTTCTTGGTTGCTACATCCTAAAGTTTTGCCTTCCTTTTACCCTTGTCAGTTTTCTTTCCTTGTTTGTTATCTACAATTGGACCCCTATTATCCCGTTGGTATTTGTTCTTCCTTCCTTGCATTCATTTCTTCTTGGCATGATTAGTACATGGCTCATGAACCACCTTTCCACTTGCTCCTTTGTTGAATTTTCAGCTGTACCAATTGCTTCAATACTCACCAATTTCCTTGATCCTCAACATCTTCATCAAATCTCTTGTGTAATTCAGGATTTTGAATTACCTAGCATTATGCCTCACTATGCCCTTGTTTAATGCAAGGCTTGCAATATTTTGGCATATAATCATACTTAATCCTAATCCATTTAAACTCTTCTGGCCCAGATTCAATCAACTTCTTCCACAATCTTAATACGATGAGGGAACTTACCTAACAAGTTAACTTCCACCTTCACCTTAGCACAACTAGGTCTAGTCACATTTTTAGTTGCTAGGTCTGCATGTAATGGATTACCTACTGCACAAGCTAAAAATACACATTCCTTACCAAAGAATTTAAGAGGCAGTTCTGGAAAGCTAATCCAGACTATGGCAATTGGAGTCTCTTCATCTGGTGTCCACCATGGATTCTATTTTTTACAACACATCTGTCACATGTCTGACTGAACTTTTAAATAAAAAGCTGGATTTTAAAGAAGATGAACATAGTTCTCCAATAATGACAACCTAATCAACACATGACTATCTTCAATTAAACCAACTTAACAATGGCCTTTAATCTCAAATTGAATTGGAATTACTTTACGTAATTCAATAAGAACATGCTTCCCATACAAAAGTTTCACAAGAACTACAAGTTGAAGCCCTTGTTGTATGCGATATTGCTTTACTTCTTGTTTCTTCCACTTCACAACTGGTTGTCCATGAAGTAACTCAACTGGTTTCAATGGTAACGTAGCTAGGGTTTGCATGGTGGCATTAATGGTAGTAGGTTTTTATATTTTTGCATATGGGTTGGGGATTGTTGTTTGTGGTTGTAGATGGTTGGGTGACAATGGGGGGGAGGTTGGGGAGGCAGCGTAGCCACTGGTTGTGACTGGTCACTAGCCGTGGCTACCATGGAAAGGTCGCCAGTGAGTTTAGGGTTTAGGAGAGAGAAGAGAGCGTTTAATTTATGTTTTTGCTCTCCAACAAAAGGATATTTTGTTATTTATTTATTACTTTTATAAATTTTTATTTTATTATAATTTTATATTTAAAAACTAGCCTAAATCCTAATCAATTTTGGACCCAATACCCTATACACCAGCCTAATAACCCTAGCCAGATAATTTAACCCAATCCCCCACAACCCGGTCGGTACCCGTTTATTTTAACTTGCCCCGATCACTTTTAAATCCCAGCCGTTGATCTTTCAAGATCAACGGCCCACATCCCTTCTCCCTTTTATTTAATTTACGAAGCCCCCCCCCCCCCAAACTCTAGACATTTCACTCAAGCCACCGCCCTCATATGCTCTCATCCCTCCTATTCTTTAGCGAAACCCTTGCCGCCGTTCTATCAAATCCCCCTAAATACGACCCTAAATTAGAATTCACCATGGACTCCTTTACCTTATTCGCCTATCCTCACCACTGGCTAATCGTCTATGATCCTATTTAGTTTCTTGCCTAACATGGCAAGCAAATCTTGCGAAAATCGAACCAAATCTATTTAACTCTTTGATTTCTGTGGTTGTTCCGTCTATAGTCATCTCGGAGCTTTGTGAGTAATGATCATGTTCATATCTTCTTTGATTCTTATTACCCCAAATTAGGGTTTTCAAACCCTTTCAATCGAACCTAAATAGGTTCATTTTTTTTATTTTAACACTATTCTGCTTCTATTCATCTCATCTCATATGATTTTTACCTTTTTTTATTTATTTTGTATTTTCTTTTTACTAATTCCATACTCCCCTTAAAAACTAGTGTTTGAATTTTTGTTTCCTTTTCTTACTGATACCAGTGAATCTTTCATTTCTGTGTCCGATTACCTTCTCCCTTTATATTTTCCCTGACTCTTTCTTCAATATCTTTCTTAAATATTATGAATAATTTTGTCTAGTATTATTTGTGTTTTCTTTAATATTTGTTTAAATATTCCGAATAATTTCTTCGTTTGGGTATTAACTGTGTTATCTTTAATACTTGCCTGATATTCTGAATAATTTTATGTTTTCCTAATTTGACCTGCCCTAATATTATGAACAATTTTATTACTAGTATTATGTGTTTCTGCCTTAAATATTCTGAGTAATTTTTTTTACTTCCTTAACTCGCTGAATCCCTTAATTTATGCCCTAAATCGCTTATTTCTGATTCTACAAATATTTCCTTGCATGTTACTGATTTGTTCCCATATTTATATGTTGATTTCTATCACTATATATACTCTTCCCCATTCCTTTTAAAAGGACCTTCAATTTTTCTAAACTTATTATGCCTTACTAGACCTAAAGTTACTGTATATTCTGTCTTTGTCGGGTGGAATCCAAGGCCACTTGATTCTGAGATATTTCTATACTTCTTCTGTGCATTTTCTTCGCTTAATTGGTGAGTCACTTGACTTCTGCACTTTCATACTTTCATATCACTGATTTTCACATATTATTGGTACTAAATCTTTGATTTAATATGCATATGATTGATGTTTAGGCATTATTTTTACCAGCTTTGTATGTCTTAGTTCCTTTAACGCTTAATTATTCTTAATGTTACTTTTCTGATGTTGTTTGAACTTCTTTAAGGTCTATCCATATAGTACATCAACCTTTGAATGTCTATGAATATGTCTATCCCCTTACCCTGAATCCATGTACTGAATGCCTTACATATGTGATTCTTGTACTAGTTGTAATTTACCTCTTCACTATTACGTAAACATGGTCACTCAATCCCTACACCCCTCTGATGTTTGACTGTCTCATCATGCTTGAGTTTCTACTTTGGAATAAATCGTTGATATAACTCGAATCCTTTATTTATACAAATATAACAATGTTATATGTTACTGTTGTCTTAATTTGTGACTAGAAGTTCACCCCTGATAATATGATGCCCTCCCCTTTTCAATCATATGTTCTTGTTTCTTTATAATAATAGTAGGTTAGGTACTTAACACGATTCAGCATGCTTTAACTCACTTTGCACCTTTGACTTTGCTAAACTTGCAAACGTGCTAATTGCCAATTGTTTTACTATGTGACCGCTACTCTGCTGAGTATGAAACGAGTTTATCAGCTTCATTAAACTAGTTCTTGCCTAAGTTCTATGATGCATCTAAGTGTCTTCTTGTTGGCTTAATTTGGTTATGTCTGTTTAAATCAACTTATGTTTTCTCAATTTTGGTCATTCCCTTCTGTCATTCAAACTCTTTGAATCCCACTCTTAACCAACGTTGTCTAAATTCTGTCCTTCGACCTTCCTGGTGTGAGCATTGCTCGGGGTTCATTGGAGACCCTTGTGAATTCTGACACACTAGGGTTTGGTCCCTAACCCCTCCTCTGAATTATCCTGGTTAACCGCCCTAGTGTGAGCGCTGTCCTTGGTTCTCGACGCCCTTGGGAACTCTGACACACTAGGGCCTTATTTTTATATGTGACCGCTACTGTGCTGAGTATGAAACGAGTTTATCAGCTTCATTAAACTAGTTCTTGCCTAAGTTCTATGATGCATCTAAGTGTCTGCTTGTTGGCTTAATTTGGTTATGTCTGTTTAAATCAACTTATGTTTTCTCAATTTTGGTCATTCCCTTCTGTCATTAAAACTCTTTGAATCCCACTCTTAACCAACGTTGTCTAAATTCTGTCCTTCGACCTTCCTGGTGTGAGCATTGCTCGGGGTTCATTGGAGACCCTTGTGAACTCTGACACACTAGGGTTTGGTCCCTAACCCCTCCTCTGAATTATCCTGGTTAACCGCCCTAGTGTGAGCGATGTCCTGGGTTCTCGACGCCCTTGGGAACTCTGACACACTAGGGCCTTATTTTTATATGCTCAGCTTTGTCTTATGCTCACTGGGTGAATCACTCAACTATTGGCTGTTTTGTATCCATGAATATGTAATTTTAGAACTGTTGTGAACTGTGAGAATGAAGGCCTGGCCCGTCCAGGTGCATTTAGTCCTGCTGCATGCTCCCTATAGCTATATCTATTCTATAATTTATAACATTCATTCTGGGTCTGTAATAATTATTGTAATAACATTTTGGGATATTAGTGTAATTGGGAAGGGGTTTTTTATCCTATACTTGCAACAAGTTGGGTAGAAATCCTGCCTACAGGTTCGATAATGTGTTATTATATGGTATGTGTTAGAAATCATGTCTATAGGTACTTTGTTATGTTCAGTCATCATATAATAGCAATCTTGCCTATAGGTTCAATACTTTACTCAATTGTGTTTTATTTCTGCTTGTTAGAGACCATGCTTATAGGAAATAGTGTGATTCAATGTGTGTGCAAAAATGCTATCTACATGTTGTTCTGTTCACAAATTATAGAAATCATGTCTATAGGATCTAAAATCGGATTAATTATAGAAAGCATGCTTGTATGTCTGAATCTGTTTAATTATCATTGTTGCCTGTTTGTTCATGAGTTTTCAAACATTGTGCTATTATCCTCACTAGAAAACATGCCTATAGGATCAAAACATGTGATTGTCAATATGCTTCTATGATTGCCATTATTTATTATCGCGTAAAACATCTATACATCATGCTAGTAGGTTTACTCTCGTTATGCTAAAATCAGTAGGCAAATTATGTAGGTTTTGGTAATTGTATTAAGGATATGGCTTTCTGTATAACTGCCTGCTCATTCGTTCAGTATCACATAGAGATACTACCTATAGGATTCTGCAACTTTAATTAATTAAAATCTGTCAATGTTAATCAGTTTCGCGTGCATTTGTTGTCTAAATGCGGAGATAACTTTAGCCCTTACTTGCTTATATGTGAAAGTCCTAAATTGTTTTGTATGTCGCTTAGTATTTTCCCTTTTGAGCAGCCTAAGTTAAGGTCTAGAACCACCCTGAATAGAGGTCCAAATGCCTCCTGGACCATAGGCATGGGACGGGTAGTGCACGCATAAAGTACGACTTAGAATTGACTAGAGCGCTTTAGATAAATAACTTAAAGATAGTAATCGGTAGAAGGAGATGATAGTCTGTTCCTGCTGAATAATATGAGTAACACTCCGTCTTGAGGGAGTTACAAAATATTTTGTATGTTGCACGGGGTGATCCTTTAGGTTAAAAAACATAGGACCCCCACCTCTGTTTAAAGTCAATCGTTTATTTGCCCAAATTGTTTCCCTTCTCTTAGACTAATTCGTATAATTCCATTTCGGCCGGGACCCACCGTTGTGGACCTTGAGGAGTGCCTAACACCTTCTCCTCAAGGTAATTTGATCCCTTACCCGATCTTTGGTGACGCAATTGGTCAATCCACAGTTATTTGCAAATAGGTGCCCTAACGCACCTTAATCTGTTAGGTGGTGACTCTCTCTTTTAATACCCTTCCTTTAAAAAGTTGTCACGTGTCGAAAACCGATTTCGCGAGAAAAAACGGCGCGGTAATATTTTGGTTTATTGATGTTCAGAGGATGAGCATGCGGATCACCTACAAGTGGTACTCCAAACTTTCCGTGATAGTAAATTATATGCTATGTTTTCTAAATTTGAGTTCTGGTTGAAGTCCGTAGAATTCTTGGGGCACATTGTATCCGATGGAGGTATAAAGATAGACACTCAAAAGATTGAGGCTGTGAAATCCTGGCCTAGACCTACCACTCCGACAGAGGTTCATAGATTTCTAGGCTTAGCAGGATACTACCGGAGGTTCGTAGAGGGTTTTTCTTCTCTTTCAGCACCATAAACGAAGTTGACGCAGAGAGAAACTAAGCTTCATGGACAGAGTCCTGTGAGTAGAGTTTTCATGAGCTTAAGAACAGGTTAACCTCAACACCTGTTGTAGCACTTCCAGAGGGTCTAGATGGTTATGTCATGTATTGTGATGACTCAGGTGTCGGGTTAGGATGTGTCCTAATGCAACATGGGAAGGTAATTACGTATGCTTCAAGGCAGTTAAGGAAGAACGAGAAGAATTATACGACCCACGACCTCGAATAGATGCAGTACGAGGACCCAGAGTTGTTCGACTTGAGAGAGGGAGTCCCGCAGCAGAAGAAGCCGTTGTTAGAGCTCAAGGGATATGGGGTTCTCAGATACATGGGTCGTTTGTGTGTTCCAGATGTAGCAGGGCTACGAGACAGGATTATGTTAGAGGCACATTATTTGTGGTACTCCATTCATCCTGGGTCGATGAAGATGTATCATCAAATTAAGGATGTGTACTGGTGGAACGATATGAAGAAGAACATTGCTGAGTTTGTCGCTCAGTGTCCTAGTTGCCAGCAGGTGAAGATAAAGCACTAGAAGCCCAGAGGGATAATGTAGACTATAGAGATCCCGACATGGAAATGGGAGGCGATAAACATGGATTTTATCACGGGTTTAGCTCGTTCTCATCATAAGTTAGATTCGGTGATAGTCGATAGGCTCACGAAATTAGCTCATTTCCTACCGGTCATATCTACATATATAAATCAGAAGATTATGAAAAATTATATATTAAGGAGATAATGCGACTACACGGAGTACAAATATCTATTATATCTGATTGTGGGGCCCAATTTACAGCACATTTTTGGAGGTTATTTCAGAGAGGTCTAGGGACTCAGGTGAATCTCAGCATAGCTTTTCATCCACGGACTGATGGACAAGCCGAGGGAACAATTTAGACGCATGATATGTCACGAGCATGTGTGTTTTATTTTAAAAGAAGTTGGGATGAACATCTACCTCTTATCGAGTTTGTATATAATAACAGTTACCACTCCAGTATCCAGATGGCTCCGTACGAAGCTCTGCATGGGCGTAAATGGAGATCTCCTATAGGGTGGTGTGATGATGGAGAATATGGTTACATGGGTCAGAACTGGTTCAGCAGGCCATAGAAAAAGTAAAGATTATCGAGGAGCGGTTGTTGACAACTCAGAGTCGTCAGAAGTCATATTCTGATGTGTGACGACGAGACTTAGAGTTTGTGGTTAATGACTGCGTATTCTTAAAGTGTCACCTATGAAGGGTGTGATGAGGTTTGGAAAAAAAGGAAAGCTTAGCCAACAGCATATTGGGCCTTATAGGATCACTCGGAGAGTAGGCCAAGTATCTTATGAGTTGGAATTGACCTCATAATTGGAGTCTATCCATCCGGTTTTTCACGTATCAATGCTACGAAATTTCATTGGCGATCCTACCCGGGTGGTGCCCACAAATGATGTACAGATTATGGAGGACTTGTCATACGAGGAAATTTCGGTTGCCATCCTAAACCGACAAATCCTATGCTAAGAAATAAGGAGATAGCCTCCGTGAAGGTTTTATGGATAAACAAAAAGGTGGAAGAGATGACGTGGGAACCGGAGGAAGAAACGAAGTTTAAATATCACCACCTATTTCAAACTAAAGATATGGCTCGAGGTGGATACTTCAGCACCACTTTATTCAAGCCAGTAGGTCGCCAGGTAAACTTTTATTTCTGACTTTTAGAATTTATAATGGACAGTTGTGTGAGGCCAAGTGTTACTATTTGTATACATTGGCCAGGTATGGCATGCATAATATGTTTTCTGGATGCGTACATGTTGGTTTCGGAGGTGACTCTGGCAAACATTTCTCAAAATCTCTAAGAGTAAACATTCGAGGACTAATGTTTCTAAGGGGGGAAGGATGTTACATCTCACATTTTCATACATTAAGGTTTCGGCTTCAGTTAATTGACGTAGACTCGGAGATGAGATTTTCTTGAGATTATAAGAATTTATGCTATTTATAACAAGCAATAAGTAAGTGCCGTGAAAGAAAAAGGGTAAACAAATAAAAAAATGAGTTTCGTTGAAGGTTGTCGATTTGGGATAAAATACGGTCCGAGCTATAATACCCGATATTTATGGACTAGTACCATGCAAGATACCATATGACCTTGATAGTATGATGTATAAAGTGTATTAAAAAAGTGAGTAGTATTTTAAGTAATTTGAGACAATTCTTAATTATATGGGTAATTGGTTTTTTTTTGTTGGCAAATCCACTAGGCAGGAGCCTAGGGCTAGTTTTATTAATACTAAAAAGCTAAAAAGTACCACATAGGAAGAGTACAAATAAGGGGGACAATAGCACCAGTAGTGTTGCCTCTATGCCTTGGCTACATAATCACTCCTCTGCGCCTCACAATGCCCTTATGGCAGCCTCATGTAGAGGAATCATGGTGTAGATGCCGGCAAAGTCTCACGAGGGCATATAATCTCATAGCCATTTGGATATCTTTCCAAAGGCATAGGGCTAGAGCAACACAAATTGGGCTAAACCTTACCCTACTAATCCTATTGAGGCAAATAAAAAGCCTCACCTACTAGCATGCATGTAGAAAGAAAGAACTAGCTAGTACTAGATATTCTATGATGATCACAGAGTTTATAACATACTCTGTGATGATATTACATAGAACTATACTAATGTGATGGTATAATAAGAAAATGTAGGAGAAACAACACTGCTCCCTCTTCTCTAATGTTGTGAAATCTTTAATTTGTAGACTCTTGAAGTCTTCATCATCCCTTTTCAAAATGTCTTCAAAATTCATAATTTTTTATTTGAACGATTGGTCTTTGTAGATGTGGTTTGGCTGGCCTGCTTTTGTTTAGAAACTCTCATCGGAAATCGCCTACTGATTGCTTCCTCGTTCACTCTACCATCCCAGCTCTTCTTCCTTGTATGATTCTTCCTGTTTTGTCCACTATGCATAGGTGATAAATCACCTTTCTTTGCTTCCTCTTGCCTCCATTTTTGAAGAATTTCATCTTCCTCTCCATCTTCATATATGTCTTTTCCCACGT
Organism: Nicotiana paniculata; assembly: GCA_005239505.1. Classification (NCBI taxonomy): domain Eukaryota; kingdom Viridiplantae; phylum Streptophyta; class Magnoliopsida; order Solanales; family Solanaceae; genus Nicotiana; species Nicotiana paniculata. The sequence goes on from MDKI01063378.1 coordinate 43,282, forward strand.
TACCTGAATTTGGCCTGTTTTGGAATGTGTCTTGTGCAATTAGCACGTTTTCATTGTGTTTAATTACCAACGCTGCCTTATTTTGACTGTGTTGTGTGCCTTGCTGCTTATTGTTCGTCTTGTTCACATGACCAGTACTATCCACCTGCTTTGTATTGATAGATTTTAAGGGCTTATAACTTACCAGAGCATCAAGTAGGTTTTTATCCTCCAATGTGATCCAAGGTGTTGTACTAGCATGTTGTTGCTGTCCTCGAGTTACTGGAGTCACTGCTGCTCCTGTAGTGATTGCAAACTGTTGTTGTTGTCCAGTTTTGCTTACTACACCTGATGTATTACTAGGGATAAAGGCATGTGCATTGGAGTTAAGTTTGCTTGGAGTTGCACTATCATCATCCCTTGGTAGCGATAGTGAACCATATAAGTGCATGTCTTCACTATCACTCTCTTGTC
>ML334666.1:0-33651 GCA_005239505.1 Nicotiana paniculata
AGATGAACGACCTAGAGGTAGTACTCAAATTGGGGATCATACCTTTAATGTAAGCACTACTGACTTGTATCAATATTGAAGAACATGGGAGACAAGGTTAAGTGGCCCAAAGAGATGCGGTCAAATCCAAGTAGAAGAAACCCAAATCACTAGTGTGAATTTCACAATGATCATGGGCACAAAACTGCAGATTGCAGATTTTTACAAGGTGAAGTAGAATATTTGTTAAAACAACGCTATTTAACAGAATTGTTTAGTGATAAAGGTAAATAGGCATATATGAGGAACAAGCAGGAGCCCCCAAAGCCTCCTTCTCCAAAACGAACCGTTAACATAATACACGGGGGTGAAGAAGTAAACGAAGTGATTTGCAAAACAACCACAAAGTTCACAATTACACACGGGAAACGCGCTCGTGGAGAAGACGATAGAACCTTCGATGATGCAGATAGCAGCGGATTAATGCTTCCGCACAATGATGCTCTGGTAATATCTCTACTTATTCATGACACTAACGTGAAAAGAGTGTTGATTGATCCAGGAAGTTCTGTCAATATCATTTTTCTAAGAGTCATGGAAGAAATGCTACTGGGGAATCAAGTAATCCCAAAAGCACGAGACATATCCGGGTTTGATAACTTTACAGTTATAGCAAAAGGAGAACGTGAGCTTAACACTTATGCTGAGGGGGTGATCAAAAGAGCTAGGTTCCAAGTCATCGATACTCAAATGGCTTATAACGTGATCATTGGAAGGCTATGGATCCACGACATGAAAGCGATACCCTCCACGTTGAATCAGGTAATTAAATTTCCCTCAGAATGGGGGATTCAACAAATCAAAGGAGATCACCAGATCGCAGAAAATATAAATTATGTGGTACAAAATAGAGGTGGAAGAATTACGAGATAAAGAAATCTCCCAAACAGGTAACACCGCCCAAACAAACATATAAAAATTTACTGCCTAAATAGGTATGGAAGATATTATTGCTGAAACAGGCACGAAAGAAAATACTTACGAGAAGAAGAGTCAAGTTACCATAGAAGGTGTACTATACCACACATATGCGAATTCCAGACCGGACGTCATTCATGAACCGGAGGAAGATAAGCACATCAAAACAACTACAGAGGGGCTCGAAGCTGTTCCGTTATCTGAACAAAAACCTGAGCAGAAAGTGTATATAGGCACGAGGCTAAGCCCCACTCGAAGAGGTAAGTTAATTAATTATTTAAAGTCTAACGCAGACTGTTTTGCGTGGTCCCACTCAGATTTGACAGGCATCCCACCAGAAGTGATGACTCATAAACTAAATTAAGATCTATCCTTCGTACCTGTTAAGTAGAAGAAAAGAAAGCAAGGACCATTCAAGAACCAAGTAAACGACGAAGAGGTAAAGAAACTCTTGAAGATTGGTTCGATACGAGAGGTAATGTACCCTAACTGGTTGGCAAACAACGGTGTAGTACCTAAAAAGAATGGCAAGTGGAGAGTATGCGTAGATTATACTGATTCAAACAAAGCATGCCCCAAAGATTCATTCACATTGCCTCATATAGATCAAATGATTGATGCTACCGCAGGTCATGAACTATTAAGCTTTCTAGATGCATATTCTGGTTATAATCAGATTAAAATGGATCCTTTAGACGAGGAAAAAACCTCATTTATCACGAATAGGGGAACTTATTGTTATAAAGTCATGCCTTTTGGCCTAAAAAATGTTGGAGCCACCTATCAAAGGCTAGTGACCAAGATGTTCCAAGAACATCTGGGAAAAATGATGGAGGTGTACATCGATGACATGTTGGTAAAATCAACACAAGCACAAGACCATTTCCAGCACCTATCTACTGCTTTTGATATTTTACGCCGGTATACTATGAAGTTGAATCCGGATAAATTTGCTTTCGGAGTGTAATCAGGCAAATTTTTGGGTTTCCTTGTATCAAACAGAGGAATAGAGGTAAATCCCTCTCATATTAAAGCCATAGAGGAAATACCTGATGTTTTAACAAATAAAAAAGAGGTTCAAAGACTGACAGGAAGAATAGCAGCTTTGGGGAGGTTTATTTTTAGATATTCCGAAAAAAGTTTTAAATTCTTCTCAGTTCTCAAAAAACAGAATCGGTTCGAATGGACTGAAGTATGTAAGAAAGCCCTCAAGAACCTGAAGATTTATCTATCGAAACCACCACTACTTTCAAAGCCAAAAGAAGGGGAAAGATTGTACATCTACCTGACTGTTTTAGAAATTGTTGTAAGTGCAGTATTGGTAAGAGAAGAAAAAGGTAAACAATCACCTATCTATTATGTAAGTAAAACTTTGCTAGATGCTGAGACTAGATATCCGCATCTGGAAAAGTTAGCTTTAGTTTTAATAATGGCATCTAGAAAATTACGACCCTATTTTCAATGCCACCCAATCACTGTAGTGACCTCATATCCTTTAAGAAGTATTCTGCATAAACAAGAATTGTCAGGAATATTAGCCAACTGGGCCATAGAACTAAGAGAGCATGAGATAATTTATCAGCCTAGGACTGCAGTTAAGTCTCAAATACTAGCTGATTTTGTTGCTGACTTTAGTAATGGCATTGTATCTGAAGTAGAAAAAGAGTTACAACTCTTTAACGGTATTAATCCAGGCCTGTGGACCTTGTTCACTGACGGTTCTTCAAATGTAAAAGGCGTTGGCTTAGGCATAGTCTTGATATCACCCACGGGTGAAAAGACACGGCAAGCTATAAAGTGTTATCATATCACTAACAATGAAGCAGAGTACGAAACTGTTATTGCAGGGCTTGAACTTGCACGGGAGCTCTCAATCGAGCAAATTGTGATCAACAACGATTCCCAACTGGTAGTAAATCAGAAACATGGGACTTTCATTGCACGAGAGACTAGAATGCAATAGTATCTTGAAAGAGCACCGGAGCTCGTGAGACAATTCAAAACATGAAAGGTCGTGCAAATACCTAGAGACGAAAATGCAGAGGCAGATGCATTAGCTAACCTTGCAGCAGTCACAGAAGTAATGAACAAAGACAATACAATTGTCGTTCAATTATTTCATTCAATAATAGACCAGGACAGAAATGAGGTAACTTTCAACAACCTAACCTGGGACTGGAGAAACGAAATTCTTAATTTTTTGCAGAATGGCACCGTGCCTGAAGACAGGAAAGCGACTCAAGAACTACGCCGCAAAGCTGCACGGTACTGCCTTATTCGCAATTTACTTTATCGCAAGATGTTCGGGGGACCCCTAGCTAAATGCCTTGGACCTAACCAAACGGAAGTTGTGATGAAAGAAGTTCACGAAGTACACTATGGAAATCACTCAGGGGCTAGATCCTTACTATAAACACTAATCATAGGCGGATACTAGTGGCCTAAGATGGAAGAGGAAGCCGAGAATTTCGTATCCAAATGTGACAGATGCCAAAGGTTTGCCAATAACATGCATCGACCAGCGGAATTATTACATCCAATAATATCCCCATGGCCTTTCATGAAATGGTGTATGGACATAGTAGGACCTCTTCCCACAGCTAAAGGACAGGTACGTTTTTTACTCGTACTAACCAACTATTTTACAAAATGGGTAAAGGCGGAAGCGTTCAAACAAGTGCGAGAAAAGGAAGTTAAAAGCTTCTTATGGTGAAACATAATATGCCGCTTTGGAATACCAAAGGAGATCGTGTGTGATAATGACCCAGAATTCATAGGCTCGCAAATCACAGGATTCTTCGAAAGTTGGAAAATCAAGTGGATCACCTCAACGCCTTACCACCCCGTGGCTAATGGTCAAGTTGAGTCAACAAATAAGGTCATCATCAACAATCTAAAAAAGCGGCTGGGTAAAGCCAAAGGAAACTAGCCTGATGTGTTACCCAGCGGTACTATGGGCATACAGAACAACTTCAAAAATAGCCACGAGAGAAACTTTGTTCGCACTTGTTTATGGCTCAGAAGCCTTAATACCTGTAGAGATTGGCTAACCAAGTATAAGGTTCTAGACGTCCATGGAAGGTGAAAACAGCGATGAATTAAGGACCAACCTGGACCTGTTTGAACCACAGAGAGTAGCAGCATTAATACGGAAGGCAGCTCAAAAACAAATCATAAAACGCTATTACAACCGTAAAGCTCATCTCAGGTACTTTAAAATTGGGGACTTCGTCCTAAAAAAAGTCTTTCAATCAACAAAAGAAGCAGGTGCAGGAAAGCTAAATCCAAACTGGGAAGGACCTTACAAAATCCGAGGGATAGCTGGAAAAGGCGCCTATGAGTTGGAAGCTATGGACGGCAGATTTCTACCAACAAGGTGGAACGCCATCCATCTAAAGAAGCCTTACTTCTAAAAAGAAAAGAATACCCCCCGTCAGGTATCAGACGTTCTATTTTATTTTGAACATTTAAAAATTTTACTAACATTTTTAGATGATAGGCACAAAAGCTAACTCATCACCATATGATGATATTAGACCTGCAAAGACGCGAGGAAATAACACAATTCCCGGTCTAGGGTTACACTTTCTGATGGACGTTTTAAAAGGGGTTAAGTAGTCATCATCTAAAAAAGTAATACCTTTGAGTCCGAAATGTTTTTCCTTTTCAGAAAAAGGAGAAAGGAATAATCAAGTGCTCGAGATTTCATTATTCAAAGCTCAAACACTTGGGGTACTATACAGTATGGAATACTAAGATGAAGCAAAGAAGACTATCAGAAAGTCAAAAGCTCGAGCCTAAAGACCCATCTACCCAATGAGACAAGTGACACGAGCAGAATCGAAAGAAATCAAAAGAGCCATCCAAATGCAAAGCCTAATCCAAAAAGAAAAAACCTTCGAACATATTCACGTTGAAAGGCAAAAATTTAGTCACGAGAAAGAAATGTACATCTTTATACTTATTCAAAACTATTGTAACAAAAACAGTTAGGGGTAAAAGATCATCATCAATATACTCATTCAAAAAACTGTTCTCGAATAAAACAGTTATGGATGAAAGATCTGAATCCTTGTATTTGTTCAAGAAACTATTATCAAATAAAAANATTTCCCTCGTACTTATTAGAAAACTGTTTCCAAAACAATTACGGGTAAAAAACCCAATCTTTATAAAAACTGTTACTAGTGAAAAATAATTATTTCCTTGTATTAATATCGAAAAACTGTTACCTATGAAAAACAGTTACGAAATACAAGAGTATATTAAATCTTTTAAACAAAATTAGTTGCAAGCGTGAGTTTTAGAAGATAACCAAACACATGTAAAATGTCATGGAAGTTCAAACAAAAAACTTTCCTTGGAAACATTCTTTAAGATGTGTAAAATTCCTATCACTCTATTGTATTATCATGAAGTTGAGACATCTTCTTCATGTCAATTACAAAAAGGCACACATTTAATATGACACCGGTGCCTATTATAAAAAAGGTACGAGTAGTCTAAATCATCCCACATGCAAAACTCGAAGGTAAAACTAAAACCTCGAAAAATAAAACATGCAAAAGATTTAAAGAGTGAAACAGAAACTCAATAAAAGTCGAACTAACATTTATATATTAAAACGGCTAAAACTAAGTATTAAATTGTACTTAGCCGTATAAGATTTTTATATTTACATTGTGGTACCCCTTCTACCCCGGAAAGCTCTTCAAGTCTCTAATCTCCTCTGAGGCACGGGACAGCTGCTCCGTGAACGAAGACTCCATAACACTCTTGTCTTTTTCAGCTTGACTACAAGAAGCCCGCTCCACTGCTAGTTCTGCTGCCATAAGTCTCATCTGCCGCTTCAAAGTACTCCTCTCCTCTTCTAAAGCGTCCATGTCAATCCTTAGGCTATAATAACGTGCTTTCCAATATCAACTTCTGCTTGCAACTCTCTTGTCTCTTGGTCTGTGTTTGAAATCCTCTTCATAAGCTCCATTCCTATGAGGTTAATATACAAGAAATAAACCAGTTAGATATGGTAAATTTCATATACGAGAGTGAAAGAGGATAACTTACACCATACCTTCAAAGAAGTATGCACGACCTCATTTGCCTATGTAAGGCACCGTGGCTAGCTAGCTTTGCTTTCTCAGCGGGACCTATTAAAGGCTTGAGCCACACTCCAGGCTCACTCGTCTTCTTAAAAAGGTTTCCCTCAGCCGGAACCTCTATTACCACCTGCAGCATCTCTCTGCTAGAAGACCCTACTTCCTAACGGAAGGCATGGAAGCAGGAAGAGATGGAACAGCAACAGGCACGGAAGGTTGAGGGGCTGGAGAAGCAACGGGCAAAGGAGCAGGCATAGAAAGTTGAGACAACAGCCAAAGGGACGTCGTCAGCAAGATCAATACCACCGTGAATAGGGGAATGTGGAGCATCATCAAAGACAGGAGGCTCAATCACACGGGAGTCAAGGTTGAGGTAGTAGGCTCATCATCTAAAATCATCCGCCTTCTCCATGGCCTGTGCACTAAAGCACCATCTTCCTCTTATGCTGTGGAGAGAGATTCACTAATCTTCCTCTTCGAGGAAGATGAACCAACAATGATTTCCTAGGCTTGAGCCAAGGACATTTTCGGGATAGAGGAAGCAGACACCCCACGAGCAGAGAATCCTATTAAAAAGAGAAAAAGTTAAACGACAAAAGAAAAAAGACTCGAGTAAGGAAAGAAGCAAGAACAAAAACTTCACTTACTGTGGGTCTTTACTTGCCAACCATACCTCTCAGCGAGGTACTTCCAAGATCTTTCTTCTGAAGGAGCAACAGATAACAGTTTTTCTACCCAATCATGAATACCGGAGATATTCTCAACAGTACTCATGATTGCTGAAAAAAGAAAAATAAATAGACACGGTGTTAAATAAAACATCTCAAGTTAAAACAAGAAAAAGTAAATATGAGCTAAAGCCTACTCACGTGCGCGATTCCACTTCTCAGGGAAGGGAAGATTTTCTTCAACCACTAAACCAACAGTGGGTATAGCAACATACCGGAGGTACCAACCCCTATCCTTATCATCTCCAGCGGTTACTAACACTCTTTTGCTTCTAGCAGTCAGAGTAATAACCCCTTCATGAAATAAGGTAGGAGAGTAGAGGTGAATAAGATGATTGAAGGTAAAAGGAACTGAGGCTAAAGAAGCCAAACTCCTAAGGCATACGACAAATCGCCACACAAGCGGGCCGACCTGTCCTAAGCAGATATTGTAAAAACGGAAAAACTCGATTAAAACTGGGTCAATGGGGAGTCTAAACCCTAAGCAGGTAAGTGGCCCTCAGTTATAAGGGTTGGATATCTATCTACACTATCAAGAGAAGAAGATTGATCTACAAGAACTTGACTATCCCTAGCAAAAACAAACTCAGCAGGGACAATTTCATCGACTCCAGGTTCACGAAGTCGTTCACCTCTACCCCTAGACAAAGATCGAGAAACCCTAAATCTCGGGGAAACTGGAGATCTAGTGGAAGGGGGAGGTACTATCTGAGAAGAAGAAGAGCCCCTCGAAGGAGTGGATCCTAAACTTCTAAGTCTACCACCCTCTGACTCCTAGTTGGAGCAGAAGATGGCGCTAAGCTTTCAATGTCTATTACTCTTTGAGGTTGGTTTGAAGAATACATGTTTAAAAAGGCAAAGGAGAAAGCTCTTTACTAAAAAAAAATTAGAAAAGTGTTTCGTGGAAGCAAAGAAAGGAAAACATGTATTTATACTTGAAGACAACCGTCAAACATGATGAAAAAGGAAAATAATGATGAAAAGTCATAATTGAAGATGTCACTTCGAGACTGGCATAACCGCAAAAAGCCCTAAAAGGTGATGAGTAAATACAGAACCATTCCAAAAAGGACACGTAGTATGAGCATTGAATAAAAGTGACAAACGACGCCTATGGTGCAGAGAAGGATACAATGATTCAAGGAAAAGCGACGGCAAAATATTCCCGCCATAAATGAATATCCACTTACCAAATATTAATCGTTAAATATATGGTAAGTGGGGGGACTATCTGTATTGGTAAAAAAGAGTTTCACACGTAAGACAGCTTTTAACAACTCAGCCAGTCACGTGGACATAGGAAAACACGACAGTTGGACGTAACTCTTTGAAGAGGTATGGTACAAAGAGGCACGGTTCAGTAAACCCACGAACTTATCAACCACGGGAATTCAACTTGATCAAAATGGGAGAGAGGTACGGTCAGAATGAATCTAGACAAAGTTATTGGCAGATTCAAGGATCCACAATTGATTACTCGAACGTTATGTAACTGAATCCCTATTACCGTTATCCTTTGTAACGCCTCATTAATGTCATAATTAGTCATTAATGAGTAACCATAGCAAGAGTCGTACGTTATAAGAATCTCCTATATAAGGGAGGGGAATACAGCTTGTAAAGGCATCTGATTATCGAATACAATCAACTTCGATCTTTTATTTCTGTAATATTGTCTATTATTCATTTTTCCCATTATCTTGATTATCAGTAACCCGTATTCATCTTAAAAATAAGCTTTAGTTAAAGGGTTTAATTATTTGGTTAACCAACTTCGTGGTTAGGTCCCCTCGAACCTTGTAGAAGGTTGACGCGGTTTGGGTCATTGTGGATAGGTTGACCAAATCGGCTCATTTCATTCCAGTAGCTACTACTTATACTTCTGAGAGGTTGGCCCAGACCTATATTCGGGAGATAGTCTGGTTGCATGGTGTGCCGGTGTCCATCATATCAGATCGAGGTCCTCAGTTAACCTCGCACTTCTGGAGAGCATTGCATAGTGAGATGGTTACCTAGATAGATCTCAGCACCACATTTCACCCTCAGACTGATGGTCAGTCAGAGCATACAGTTCAGATATTGGAGGACATGCTCAGGGCATGTATGATTGACTTTGAAGGTCAGTGGGACCAGTTCTTGCCTTTGGCCGAATTTTCTTACAATAATAGTTATCAGTCCAGCATTGAGATGGCACCATTTGAGACTTTGTATGGTCGTCGATGTCGTTCTCCTATCGGGTGGTTTGAGCCTGGAGAGGCTAAGTTATATGGCACAGACCTGGTGAGGGATGTTTTGGAGAAAGTGAAGTTGATTCAGGAGAGGCTCCGTACAGCACAGTCCAGGCAGAAGAGTTACGCGGATCAGAGGGCGCGTGATGTATCATTTATGGAGGGAGATAGGGTCATGTTGAAATTCTCGCCTACGAAGGGTATTATGAGGTTTGGGAAGAAGGTAAAGTTGAGCCCGAGGTTCATAGGTCCCTTCGAGGTGTTGAAGCGAGTTGGGGGGTTGCTTATGAGCTGACCTTGCCTCCCAGTTTATCTGGAGTTCATACAGTTTTTCATGTATCCATGCTCCGGAGGTAGCACGCCGACTTCTCTCACGTGGTAGATTTTAGCACTATTCAGTTGGATGAGAGGTTGGGCTATGAGGAGGATTCAGTTGCTATTATTGATAGACAGGACCGCCAGTTGAGGTCCAAGAGAGTTTCTGCCGTAAAGATTCAGTGGAAGGGCCAAACAGTTGAGTAGGCAACCTGGGAGTCTGAGGAGGACATGCGGAGCAGATATCCACACATATTTAGCACTTCAGGTATGATTCTAGACCCGTTCGAGGACGAACATTTGTTTAAGAGGTGGAGAATATAACGATTCGACCAGTCATTTTGTGTTATCGGACCCCGTTCCCCTAAGTGAAACTTCCCAAAGAGAATTTTTATGATTTATGACTTGCGGGGACTAGTGGTCCGGGATTCATAGGTGTTTAGAGTGCTATAGGAATATTTGGTTCCTTAAGGTTGGCCTTAAAGGCCAAGTTTGACTTCGGTCAAAATTTTGGGTAAACGACCTCAGAATCGAGTTTCATCGATTCCAGTAGCTTCGTGTGATGATTTTAGACCTGGGAGCGTTTCGGCGCCCAATATTGAAGGGAGCGTTTCGGCGCCCAATATTGAAATAATAAGCTCCTTAAGGTCCTATTGTGGTTTGGGGCGTATTTTTGTGTTATTGAGGTCTGAACGGAATTCCAAGATCGCGAATAGTTCCGCTATGTCATTTATGACTTGCCTGTAAAATTTGGTGTCATTCCGAGTAGTATAGGTCAGTTCGGCATGTCGTTAGCGAAGCCTAGAAAACTTAAAGTTCCTAAGTTTGGGACTTGGGGTTTTGAGGTGTGATTTTGAGTTTTAGCGTTGTTTTGGGTGTTCCGAAGGCTCGATCGAGCCCGTATTATGATTTGGGACTTGTTGGTATATTTAGACGGGGGCTCGGGTGGGCCCAGGTGCCTCCCGGACACCACACGAGGCTAAAAACCAGCTGAAATAGTTGTTGGTGCACCTGTTCTGGTGTGACCACAGGTGTGGTTGACCAGTCACAGGTGCGGGATCGCTCCTGTAGTCCCAGCCTCGCAGGTGCGACCCCCAGTGGTCAGGCCAATTCTCGTACGTGCGGAAAAAGTTTCGCAGGAGCGGAGACGTTGGTGCGGTATCCACTCCGCAGGTGTGGGCCCAGGCTCCCTAGTCCATTTTCGCAGGTGCGAGCCTTTGCTGGCAGGTGCAAGACTGCAGGTGCGGTCTTTGAGCTGCAGGTGCGAAAACACTGTTCAGACATTGTGTTTTTATACACGCGTTTTAATTCATTTTTCTCATCTTTTTCTTCTTCCTTGGGGCGATTTCCACCAGGCAAACGACTTGGTTATTGAAGGTAAGTAAATTCTACTCTAATATTGGCTTCATGCATGAATTCCTAGTTAAGTTTAATCACATAATTTGTGAAAAATCAAGAATTGAGTAGTAACCTAGGGCTTTTGATAATTTGAGAATTTACCCGTAAATTAGTTATGGTGAATTTGGCTAAGTAATAGGAGAATTCCATGCTTTGAATATAAATTAATGTATTTGTATAATATTTGGCTAGTTTCGATTCCTCGGGTGTAGAGTTCAGAGTTTCGGGCGCGTTCTCGGTCCGGGGAGTAAATTCGACGCAAGGTGAGTCTCCTTTCTAACCTTGTTAGGGGGAAATTGTCCCCTAGGTGATTTAAATGCTATATGTGATAATTTGTGGGGGCTACGTATGTAAAAAGTGGCGAGAGTCCGTACGTAGCGACTATTACTATTATGTCCGGGTAGATAGGCCCACATCATGCCTTGTGTTGTACTTGATATGAACTATATGCTTAATGAATTAATGTTACATGTTTCTTATTTCCCCGAAGTTAAGGAGTTTGAGAAAAACTTGTAAGAAGTTGTTCACGTAAAAGTATGCTCTTTTAAAAAGGAATAATGTGTGTGCATATGACTGCTTCGCAATTTACATTACGCGAGCAGAGTGTGATTTCCCCCACTCCTATGGGAACGGGACGTATGCTACGGCGGATTGAGAGATGCAATTTTGGTACGGGTCGTTCGATCCTCGGCAGTGCATATAGAGGATTGAGAGATGCAATTTTGGTACGGGACGTTCGATCCTTGGCAGTGCATAGAGACGATTAAGAGACACACTTTTGGTATGGGCCGTTCGATCCTCGGCAGTGCACAAGCATGACTATCTTATGACTCCGGCCGGTTGTCGTTACCCTGCATGCGTATGATTTATTTGCTACTAAATTCATGGATATTGATCTGACAAATATTTGGAGAAAAAAAGGTGAAGTGGTAATTGTTTTATTCATTCCCAGTATTCTTCCTGGATTTGAGTACCTTACATATATACTTGTTGCTTCACTATCTTTACATGTCTACCGTTCTATTATGTTCTGTTAAATTATACTGTTGGACCTTAGTGAGTGTCATGTCGACCTCTCGTCACTACCTCTTCGAGGTTAGGCGGGATACTCACTGGGTACATATATATTTATGTACTCATGTTGCACTACTGTACTTAATTGTACAGGTTCTGAGGCTGGTACTTCTGGTTATCCAACGGAGCTTGACGTATATTCTGGACCTGACTCCACGGTGAGCTGCCTCCCTTGGCGATTCTCAGCAGTACTATGGAGTTATCTTTTGTTTATTTCTATGTAATTCTTTCAGACAACAGTACAGTTTGTATCATCTTTTGTATATTCTACTAGTTCGCCTGTTGACTTGTGACACTAGTTCCTGGCACGCACATAATAGACTCTATACTTTGGGACTGTATATATTGGTTCATGATCATTGTGGTTGTATTTACTTAAGTTGGTTAATATTTCCGCTTTTATTTAAATGATCTAAGCTTAAAATTTTGGGAATATGTGGGGTTGGTATGTCTAATAAGGATAACCTTACTAGTAAACAATTGTTGGCTTGCCTGACTCCAGTGTTAGGTGCCATCACGACCTGTGTTGGATTTTGGGTCGTGACACTTCCTAAGGCTGCAATTCTTCCTATTAGTCTTTGAACTTCTTTTTTGTTTATAAGTACATCAGGTATTTATTCTATAGCTTTAATTTGATCAGGATTTACCTATATTCCCCTGTTTGATATAAGGAAACCTAAGAATTTACCTGATTCTACGCAAAAAGCGCATATTTCTGGATTCAGCTTCATATTATACCTGCGTAAAATGTCAAAAGTAATAGGGAGGTGTTGGAAATGGTTTTCCGCCCATGTTAATTTTACCAGCATGTCATCGATGTAAACTTTCATTGTTTTTCCCAGATGTTCCTGGAACATCTTGGTCACTAGCCTTTGATAGGTGGCTCCACCATTTTTTAAGCCAAAAGGCATGACTTTATAAAAATAAGTCCCCCTATTTGTAATAAAGGAGGTTTTTTCCTCATCTGAGGGATCCATTTTAATCTGATTATTACCAGAATACACATCTAGAAATCTTAACAATTCATGACCTGCGGTGGCATCAATCATTTGATCTATATGTGGTAATGGGAATGAATCTTTGGTGCATGCTTTATTTAAGTCAGTATAATCTATGCATACTCTCCATTTTCCATTCTTTTTAGGTACTACCACAGTGTTAGCTAGCCAGTTAGGGTACGTTACCTCTCGTATTGAACCAATCTTTAAGAGTTTTTGTACCTCTTCGTCAATCAATTGGTTGGTTGAATGGTCCTTGCTTTATTTTCTTCTGCTTAACAAGTACGAAGGATGGATCTTCATTCAGTTTATGAGTCATTACCTCTAGCGGGATACCTGTCATATCTGAGTGGGACCACGCAAAGCAATCTGCGTTAGCCTTTAAATAATCAATTAACTTACCTCTTCGACCAGGACTCAGCCTCGTGCCTATATACACTTTCTATTTAGGCTTTTGTTCAGACAATGGAACAACTTCGAGCTCTTCCATAGTTGTTTTGATGTGCTCGTCTTCCTCCGGTTCATGAATGACGTCTGGTCTGGAATCTACATCCGTCTGGTCCAATGCATCTTCCGTGGTGACTTGATTCACTTTCTCGTAAGTATTTTCTTTCGTACCTGTTTCAACAGTAATACCTTCCGTACCTATTTGGGTAGTAATTTCATCCATGCCTGTTTGGGCGGTGTCACCTGCTTGGGAGATTTCCTTATCCTTTGATTCTTTCACCTCTACTTTTTTGTTGTAGTGTACCACGGAATTTATATTTCTCGCGGTTTGTTGATCGCCTTTAATTTGTTGAATCCCCCATTCAGAGGGGAATTTAATTACCTGATGCAAGGTAGAGGGTATTTCTTTCATGTCGTGGATCCATGGCCTTCCCACGATTACATTATAAGCCATGTTAGTATCGATGACTTGGAACTTGGTACTTTTGATCACTCCCTCAACATAAGTGCTAAGTTTAATTTCTCCTTTTGTTATAACCATAGAGTTATCAAACCCTGATATGGCTCGTTCCATTGGGATTACTTGATTCCCCAATAGCATTTTTTCCACGACTCTTAGCAAAATGATATTGACTGAACTACCTGGATCAATCAACACTATTTTTACGTTAGTGTCATGAATAAGTAAAGATATTACCAGAGCATCGTTGTGAGGAAGAATTAATCCGCCGATATCTGCATCATCGAAGGTTATATCGTCCGTTTCCAGATTTTCACGAACCCACTTTCCGTGTGTAATTGTGAACTTCGTGGTCGTTTCGTAGACCACTTCGTTTACTTCTTCACCTTCGTGTATCACGTTGACGGTTCGTTTTGGAGATGGAGGTTTTGGGGGCTCCTACCTGTTCTTCATGTATGCGTGTTTACCTTTTTCACTAAACAATTCTGTCAAATAGCCCTGTTTCAATAATGTTCTACCTCACCTTGCAAAAATCTGCAATCTGCAGTTCTGTGTCCATGATCATTATGGAATTCACACCAGAGATCTGGGTTCCTCTTATTCGGGTTCGACCTCATCTCTTTGGGCCATCAAACCTTATCACCCATATTTCGTAACACTGAAATTAGTTCGGAGGTAATTACATTAAAGGTGTGATCCCAATTCGCGCATTACCTCTAGGTCGTTGATCTTGATCCCTTCTAGATCTAGATGAGGACGAGCCCGCATCTCTGCTTGGTGATCCATAATCCGACCTGGTTTTTTCGATCCTGGGACAAGTTTCACGTCCTGATGGTCCCAAGTAAGGATCGTACCTGTTTTTACCTGATCTCCTGTCTGATTCTGAACGTCTGGATCTTGTATAATCTTCCTCTTTCGGACGAGCAATGGTATCTTCTTCTATTCGAAGTTTAGTACTGTACATGTTATAAACATTGTTCCACGTTGTAGTTGGGAATTCTCTCAAGCTTTCCTTGAGTCTTCTCGTGGCTTCTGAGCTTTTGTCATTTAGATTACTTGCGAATGGCATGGCTGCCCAATTATCAGGCACCCTTGGTAGTTGTATTCTTTCTCGTTGAAACCTGTTTACAAATTCACGAAGTAGTTCCGTGTCTCCTTGTTTTATTTTAAAGATGTCCTACATCCTTTTCTCGACCTTCTGTCCACCGGAGCGTGCCTTTATGAAAGAATCTGCAAGCTCAGCAAAAGAATCTATAGAGTTTTCAGGGAGAAGAGAATACCAGGTTAGCGCCCCTTTGGTAAGTGTTTCTCCAAACTTTTTAACTAGGACCGACTCAATTTCTTGTTTTGTTAAGTCGTTCCCTTCACTCCGGTGGTAAAAGCAGCCACATGGTCGCGTGGGTCAGTTGTCCCATCATACTTAGGTACGTCAGGCATTTTAAACTTCTTTGGAATGGGTATGGGTGCTGCGCTCGGTTTCCAAGGTTGTTGAGAATATTTATCAACGTCAATGCCTTTGATAACATGTGGTACTCCAGGAATTTGTTCGATTTGATCATTTTGTTCCTTCACCTGTTTCTGCAAAGTTAGTAATAAAGTCTGTAATTCAGAGTTATTAGACATACCTGGTCTTGCTTCGGGAGATTCATTAAGAGTATCTTCCCTTCCTCAGTTTGCTAACCCAGATTGAGGATTTTCCATGGTGATGGTATTATTAGGGGTGGTGTCAGTGGTGCAGGTAACGCTGCTGGTAATCCCCTAGCAAATTCTTGCAAAGCTTGGCTCACATGCTCTGCAATCATTTGCTTTACCCGATCTTGTTCCATCGTTGATCATTATTATCGTTGTTATTATTGGGGATTGTTCCCTTGAACCACGTGGGGTTCTTGAAGGCGATGGAACTGGGGTTCCATTCCTTTGTTGATTGTTGTTGTTGGAGTTCGACATAGTTTAGAGGATATCGCTTGAAAAGCAAACAAAGATTATCAGATTCCCGGTAACGGAACCAATTTGTTTAACCAAAGAATTGGATTCTTTGCCCAAAGCTATTTTAAGAAGAACACGGGTTTCGGATAACCAAAGAATAAGATAATAATTGTAGGTAAACTCGTAAATGGAAAGTAGTAAGATACACACAAAGTAAGTGTATTGCAATAGTAGTTCGAATGTTTTTTTCCCTTTACAGGTTATATTTTTCTCCTTTATATAAGGAATTTCCTAATATAATGTCTATCCTTTTCGGTGATTGAGCATTAATGAATAATTATGACTCTAATGTAACGTTACAATGCATCAACCGTAGTTGTTGCGTATGGATCTCTAATTTGAAGATCTTTGAATCTGCCCTTTATTCTGCTCAAATACACTTTGACCGGGTCTCTTCATCTTCTCAGTCAGGTTGAGACTTCCGTAGCTAATTAACCCATGGGTGTGATTTTCCGTGCCTCTTTGCCCCATACCTCTTCATAGAGTCCGGTCCAGCTGTCGTGTCTTCATTGCTCCACGTAGACTACTGAGTCATCAAGATTACTACACATGTAAGTTTTACCAATACATCCTCGGCAATGATCCGTACAGCTACTAACCGCCAAAACCTGGATCTTCACAATAATGTGCAAAAGTGTAGTATGAGCAGATCACAGCGGTGCTCAGTAAGTATCAATACTAACCTCAGTGAAGTAGTGACGAGGAATAGTCGAGACACCCATAGGTATAATGGACTAAACATTCATAAGTATAGAAATAACGGAACATAACATCTTTCTAATGTCTACATGATATGGCTAACAACATAACAACTACAATAAGTAAGGCAGAACATCAAACAACAACGGAACACAATAATAATACACAGAAGGGCGGACGGGAACACAACTCAAATTCCAAAATTCAAAATACAGAGAAAGGGCAAGTAGTAACTCAGCACTGTGATAGTTACCACATCAGGCCTTAGCCACAACTCTAGTAAATTAGTCGAAACCTTCAAGAGTAAACTTTCACCCGTAAGTTTTGTATTGGAAGCTTTAAGAATATAATCCTTTCCAATAGGAAATTCTTTTGAAATATACTTACTTCAAATATAAACTTTTCAAATAGATATCCTTCAACGTAGTTCTTTCAAAAAATGAATGCTTTTCAAATATGTATATTTCTCAAGTAAATATCCTTCGAGTATAGGTCATCCTGTAATGCCTAAGCATAAAAGATTAACAACTCCGAACGCAGGTATATCAACAGGGGAAATCTACCAGGATCCGTTCCCGTAGTTCCGAATTTATTATGCAGTATAGGAGGATCTCCTGGAATACGTCCGTAGTCCCAAAATAAATATGCAGTACAGAGGGATCTCCCGGAATACGTCCATAGTCCCAATTTAAATATGCAGTACATGTGGATCTCCCGGAATAGGTTCGTAGTCCCAGTTTAAATATGCAGTACAGAGGGATCTCCCGGAATACGTCTGTAGTCCCAAAATAAATATGCAGTGCAGGGGGATCTCCCGGAATACGTCCGTAGTCCCAAAATAAATATGCAGCGCAACCAGCAAATACAACAATTATAGCGCGACAGAAAAACTCGTACATCACCACAACAAGTACAAAGCAACAATGACAGTAATACAAAGTACGATGAGTAAATCAATACAAGAACTTCAAATCACAAAGAAATAGTAGAAATCATTCACAAGGAATAATCACGGTAAAGAATGCTAAGGGTAAAGAGAACAACTTAACCAGGGAAAAACAAGACGTAGCAATGAATCCACAATATTCAAGTCAACAATAAGAAGCCAACACAAGTCAAATAAATTCCAAGTAAGGACAAGACGACTAAGATATAAGTTATCTAAACTCCTTATGAGATTGAGAAATTATGAGAGATATTCAACAATTCAAATAAGGGTAAGCAGCAAAAGATAATCGTAACTCCAATTAAGGCTAAACAATTATAGGATGAGGTAATACTAATTTCAATTAAATAGGCAGTTTATGAAAAATATAGCATGACGATAGAAGAGGTAAACCTTCAGTTAAGTCAGTTAGGAGTCAAATAGGCAATAGAGTGAATATACAAGCAAGTAATTCTAATTTAAGCAGGTAGAGATGAAACTAGTAATCAGGAACCCAGTCTTCACAAACACAACTTCATACATAGGGAATATAAGGACCCTAAGAACCCTAAAAGTCCAACTTTCTACAAATAAGTCCGAGCACACACTTGTCACCTCACGTACATGGACTACAATCAACATGGAAGACTCAAATCCTAAGGGGTAATTCCCCCACACAAGGTTAAGCGAGATACTTACCTCGAAGACGATAACTCGGTACTCTAAAATGGACTTCTCGGGTGCAAAGGCCTCCGGACGGCTCAACTCCAACTAAAATAACTTCAAATCACACATAAAACTTATAAGAAACTATTCCGGATCATAAGGTATAAATCTTTTAATAAAATCCAAAAATCGATCCAAAACTCGGCCCTCGGGCCCGCACCTCGAAACCCGACAAATTTTAGAAACCCGAACACCCATTCCAAAATGAGTTCAATCATACAAAATATACCAAATTCCGATACCATTTCGTCCCTTAAATCATGTTTTTTCATTTTAGAAAATTTCTTCAAAAACCAACATTTTCCTCAACCCAAAACACAATTTAAATGACAAAAACAAAGTTAAAATCATGGAATATTTATAATTCTAGGTGAGAACACTTATCCACTCGATTAGCTTGAAAATCCCCAAAAATCGCTCCCAAATTTGAAGTCCAAAGCTCAAAATGGGAAGAAAATGGCTAACCCTCGTTTATAAGAATATGCCCAGGACATCCGCACCTGCGACAAACTTAGCCGCATATGCGCAACCGCAAACACGCGAGTCCAACAGCACATGCGCTCTTTCTCTCTCCTGCGCCCAAGAAACCGCTTCTGCTTGAACCGCACGTGCTCTCCAATATTCTGCACCTACGGAGGCTGCCCAGTCTGCTTCCTCTCGCACTTGTACCTTCTTTTCGCACATGGAAAGCTTGCACCTGCGGTTCCATATCCGCAGGTGCGGCCATACCAGAACAGCACACCAGCTAAATTTTCAAACTTCAAACTTCCCGTTAACCATCCAAAATCATCCCGAGTCCCTCAGGACCTCAACAACTACACCAATAGGTCACATATCAATACACGAACTTAGTTGAACTTTCGGAACCCCCAAAACAAAATCAAAACACCGAATCAACCTCGTATTCAAGCCTATGAATTTCTAAACTTCCAAAATTTGCTAACGATGCCGAAACCAACAAAAGCACGTCTGAATTACCTGAAATTTTTCACACATATCACAAATGACACTACGAGCCTATTCCAAATTCTGGAATTCCATACCAACCCTTATATCTGATTTTCCATTGTCGACCGAAAATTGCCAATTATCTAATTTTGCCAATTCAAGCCTAATTCTACCACGGACCTCCGAATTCGAATCCGGACGCGCACCTAAATCCAAAATCACCATAAGGAGCTGTTGACATCATCCATAAATCATTCCGGAGTCATTCACACAAAATTCAATTTCCGGTCAAATTCTCACTTCTTAAGCTTCCAAAATTATAATCCTTCTTCCAATTCAACTCTGAATCATCTGGTAACTGAATACAACCATGCACACAGGTTGATATACACAATGTGAAACTTCTCAAGGACTTATGCCACCGAACAGAGCTTAAATTCTCAAAATGACCGGTCGGGTCGTTACATTCTCCCCCTCTTAAAACAAACGTTAGTTCTCGAACGTGCCAAGAATCGCCTTGACGACTTCAATGTACTGAATACACACTTCCAACATACAACCGCGTGTGATCCCACGTCACCCCAATATTCATAAGCCTGAAGGCACCGTATAACCTGCAATTTAGCCTTTCTACCAACATCGATAAGCCTCATACCCCAAATTCTCACCTTCTCTTCATTTCCAAAAGACAGATTCTAAATCCATATCTGGTATCAGTCTCAACTAGCTCAAACAACTCATGCTTACACCCACAAGGTACGACCACACAATATAAAACATCACACATAGACTTATAATAACACTTCTGATCACAATAGTTGCCCAGAATCAAACCAGCGCCGGCAATTAACCTCACATCTGACATCACTCTGATTCAAACCTTCACAACACTGATAATGATGCAAGGAACACAATGGACTCATAATTAGACACCTGAATCACTAAGCCGCAACTAACACCACCGGGAACACACCCCGCAAGTTAAAATGCACGAAGCACAGAACGAAAATGACTGAATATGAAAAGAGAAACACATAAGGAAACTATCAAACAATCCCGACAGACACAACTCTCTATCAACATTAACATACAAGAACAATATAGCAAGGAAAGAAGTAAATCATATGAACAAATCACGAGAATCCCATCCTGATATAACTTCTACCGGTGTACTCAGCTCGGTTCAAACACATTGAATCACAAGAGATCAGGAGGGTCTCACCCTTAACTCTAAACCACATCACTCACTGAAACCTCACCCCGGCTGAGTATCAAATCAAAAATTGTAACCAAGAATACTTAGGAAATCACACCAAAACCTACCATAATGAACAATAGGGACTCACTTCCAATCTCACCACCCTCAATGATGGATAAGAACAACAATAGAAACGGCTATTACTCATAGTACCTCCCAACAAGGGAAAACACGTAAACAGAGTGCAAATCATGAAAATCAGCCCATAAGTGAAACAACCAATAAGGGAACTCACCCCGACAAGCAAAACTATAATGAAAAACAAATGGTGCCTATCTGTAACAGATAAAAACATGCATGTATGGTAACATTTGGCACACCGCCTCTAGCCTAATACATGAAACACATCAACGGGTCGGGTTTCCCCTTCTTGGGCCCCCCCTACTCACCTGAATAACACGTTGTGACACACCTGCCTGAAGCTTAGGGCAACCTCTCACCACGTGGCTGATATCTCCACACTCAAAAAAACCTATCTGCTCATGTGGCGGTGGAAACTATGTCGTACGAGTACTTTGAGATCCATGAATACCTGAAACCCTGCGCGAAGCCGGAAGTGCAACTGAAATAGCTGGCCCATAAATTCCTGCCATGTCGTACCCTGCCTCCAAAATAAGGACCAGTAGATCTCTCTGGTCTACGAGGCCTCTTCGCCTCCCTGTACTCTCTCTCTTGATCTCGTCTGTTCTCTCGCTCCCGATCCCATATGCTATCTAACCGGCGAGAAATCCCTACCACCTGCTGAAATGAAACATGTGACTCCAACTCTCGAGCATGCTGAACCGAATATCATGCTTGAGCCCCTCAATGAATCTACGGACTCGCCCTCTAATTGTAGCGACCAAGGCAGGTGCATGTCTGGAAAAATCATTGAATCTGCCGGCATACTCTAATACTGACATAGTGCCTTGACGCAACTGCTCAAACTCTATGCGCCATGCATCCCGAAGGGACTGAGGTACTAACTTTATCAAAAACATCTCTGAAAACTGAACCCATGTAAGTGAAGCTGCATTGGCCGGGCTACCCAACTCATATGCCCGTCACCATTGATAAGCTAATCCCTTAAGCTAGAACATATTAAAAGAAACCCCACTCGTCTCGACCATATCCACAGTGCGGAGGATGCTATGGCACTCCTCCAGAAAACCCTGCGCACTCTCTGAAGCCAAACCGCTTGACGTAGGAGGGTTATATCTCTTTAACCTTGCAAATCTAAGTTGCCCTTCCTCGGATGCTGCTGCTCTGACTATAAACTGAGTTGGAACCACAGGTTGTGTCACCATGACACCTGGAACCTGACTAACATGAAATCGCTGCTCTAGAGCGTGGGCGGTAGGAGCCTGGGTTCCTCCCCCGGTGTCTGAAGTAGTTGGTGCAACCGGAACCACCCCGCCTGAACCAATGTACCAAACATGCTCAGGACTGTGCTAAAGTCTCCTGAAGTTAGGGGGTAACAACAGGCACCTCCGGTACCTTCCCCCAACTGGAACTACTGGTGGCTCCTCAACTGCTGCTCTAGTCGGTGACCTAGCTGCGGCACATGCTCCTCGTCGGCCTCTACCTCTGACCCTAGCGACATCTGTTCTGGGGGTAACATCATTAGGAACCGCAACTCGTGTCCTCACCATTTGTGAGAGAGTGTAATGATAAATTTCAAACTTCAAGATCAACGAACTCGCACGATAGGAATGAAAGAAGTGAAATTGTCCTAATATTTCTGTAGCCTCTCAAAGATAAGTATATGCGTCTTCGTACCGATCCGCAAGACTCTACTAAACTCACTTATGACTCGTAGCACCTATGAACCTAGAGCTCTTATACCAACTGTCACGACCCAATTTTCCCTCCATTGGGTATCGTGATGGCACATAGTCTTGGGGACTAGGTAAGCCTATAATTCATTGAATAACAATAGTAATAAAGAAAAACTAACAATTTCGATATGAAAACCCGTACATAATTTTACAATTTCCCAAAACAGGTAGTACAATTCATAAGCTCTACAGAGTTTACTACAACTTCTAAATACAACTGCTTGGAAATGAGTAAGAGCAGTTGAATTTTACAATGACTCCCGAAGCCCGCGAACATAGCAGCAAGTTTACCTTGAGTCTCCTCGGTAATGATCCGCACAACTACTAACTGTCAATACCTCGATCTGCACAAAAATGTGCAAAAGTGTAGTATGAGCACACCACAATGGTGCCCAGTAAGTATCAAGGCTAACCTCAGTGAAGTAGTGAAGAGGACTAGTCAAGACACCCACATGTCTAATGGACTAAACATGCATAAGTATAGAAATAACGGAACATAACATCTATCTAATGTCTAGGCAAGCTACGGTATCGTGATGGCGCCTAACACCACACTTGCTAGGCAAGCCTATGTTAGAACTTAACTAACCATTTTCCTTTGAATATTTACTTAAACAGAATGAGACAATTTAAAATAAACTAAATCTAATAATTTCTAATAAATGTAATCAAGAATAATATTTGATATGATGAACGAACCACGAACTAAAACCAACTATAACTACCCAGGGTCTGGTGTCACAATTCATGAACTACTAAAGAGTACTACAAATAATGGGCTGAAAGAATTATGTATCTGTTTATGAATGCAATAAAGCAGTGTCTATAAAATTAAGAGAAGACTCCATGAATCTGCGGATGCCAGCAGATCTACCTCGTATCTCCAAATGATGATGTCAGCTACTAAAATCTCCTAACTCTGGCCAGTACCTGGATGTGCACAAAAGAGTGCAGAGTTTAATATCAGTACAACCGACCCCATGTACTGAGTAAGTGTCGAGCCTAACCTCGACGAAGTAGTGACGAGGCTAAGGCAGGCAATCATAACATAACCTGTGACAATATATACAATATAGCAAGAAGGAATAATAATAATAATAAACTAAATAACCAGTAACTTGCAACAGTAAATAAAAACAACTCGGATAACTCTTTCCATATATCGACTATAATCAAACTGCTCAAAATTTCCAAGTTTCAATTTAAATCACAGTAATCAGAGTATGAGAACCTTTTTCATAAAACCAGAGTTTTCCAAATCCTTATTTTTTTGAAAATCAATAAAACATAAATATTCTCCCTTATCGCTCCTTGTTGCGGCGCGCAACCCGCTCCCACCTGTCCACCCTTATTGATCCTCCTTATATATATACGCCACCCTTATTTCTCTTGTTACGGCGTGCAACCCAATCCCACTTATCCACCCTTATTACTCCTTGTTGCGGTGTGCAACCCGCTCCCACCAGACAATCACATCAGTTTATTTATAAAAAGGATTTTCACAAATTAAGTCAAGGCCTTTCACAATATTTATGTCTCAACAATTGTAAACAGAACAAGTTTCACATTAAATAACAGTAAGAGCAGAATATGAAATAGTGACAATAAAACAATTAATGTCCCAACCTTTATTTTATAAACAGTAAAACATGAATATTCTCCTTTATTGATCCTTGTTGCAGCGTGAAACCCGATCCCACCTGTCCATCCTTATTGCTCCTCCCTATATATATATATATATATCACCCTTATTTCTCCTGTTGCGACGTGCACCCCGATCCTACCTGCCCACCCTTATTACTCCTTGTTGCGGTGTGCAACCCGCTCCCACTAGACAAATCACATTTCATCTCTTTATTAAAATTTCACAAATCAGATTCCAAACCTTTCACAATACTTAAATCTCAATTATCATAAACATGAAACTATACTATACAGAAACTTTACCAATTATCACTACACATCGAGACCAACTGAAATGTATAATGTAACACTGACAACCAACTCAACCAGATGTACCACAATGTGACTAAGGAACAAGTAACACTTCCAAAATACTTGGAACAATACTTAACACAAGTCGATGAAAATAATTAGACACGGAGGCATCAATGATCATGAAACAATTTAAGCCAGGAATCAAATAAATTGGAAATAAGGAAGGGACCATGTTCAACAAATAATTTAGTGGTGCATAGATACTCGTCACCTCACCTATACACCATGCACATGCAATTTCACATAGCATTTAAGTTGGGGATTCCTATTCCCTCAAGTCAAGGTTAAACTAAGCACTTACCTAAAATCCGCAAGCCACTCACTGCTCATTTACCGCTTTTCCTTTCAAATTTACCTCTAACCCTCTTGAATCTAATCATCATTAGTTTAATATCATTAATTTATGCTAAAGGATACTAAAAATCATTATTTTCCTAAGTTTACTCAAAAAAGTTAAAACCCGACCTCGGGCCCGCTTGGTCCAAACTCGGGGTTCGAACCAAATTTCGTTTACCCATTCACCCCCGAGCCTGAAATGCAATTAGTTTTGAAATCCGATCCCAATTCGAGGTCAAAATTCCATTTTTACAAAATTCTCTAATTCTACCCAAACCTCCAATTTGTACCATGAAAATTCTTGATTTTTGATTGAAAAGTGATGAAAAACAAGGAGTAATCGAAAGAAAACAGCTTAGAATCGCTTACCAACATTTTGAGGAAGAACTTGTATGATGAAAATAGACTTTATGTCTTCTTAGTTTTGAAAATATGAAATAATGTCTTCTTCCCGTTTTTAATTTTGTTTTTAAGTCGGTGGACAGGCCTTCATCGCATTCGCGATGGGCCTGTCGCGATCGCGGAGCATTGCAGCCCAAAGGCCTTCGCGTTCGTGATGTCTTGTTTGCATTCGCGATGTCTTGTTCACGTTCGCGATGTCTTGGTCGAGTTCGTGATGTACAACCCAATTGAACATCGTGTTCGCGGCCCCGTGGTTGCGTTCGCAAAGAGGAACTTGACTCACCTCCCCCAGGTTCCCTTAACCCATCGCGTTTGCAATAGCATGGTCGCGTTCGCTAAGGATAATCCCCCCAGTGCTTCGCATTCACGACTAGTGTTGCACGTTCCCGTAGAACAAATCGACTCCCAGCCCATTTACTCTTCGCTATCGCGGGAGAAGCTTCACGATCTCGAAGAAGAACGCACCAGTAGCAACAAAACAACAGAAGTTAATAAGTCTGAAACACCCCGTAACCTATCCGAAACTCACCCGAGCCCTCGGAGCTCTAAACCAAACATGCACGCAAGTCAAAAAATATCATACAGACTTGCTCGTGTGATTAAATCACGAAAACAACATCTAAAACTACGAATTTATCCTCAAAACTCATAATTTTTCTCAACAACACTTAACTTTCACTATTTCTCAACTGGACATCCGAATCACGTCAAATAAATTCCAATTCTTACCAAATTTCACAGATAGGACATAAATATCATCACAAACATGTATCGAGCTCCGGAACCAAAATACGGGCCCGATACTAATGAGTTCAAACATTAGTTCATTTCTTTATTTCCTTAAAAATCCAGCAAAATAATTTTCTTTAAAAATTGATTTCTAAAGCTAGGGACCTTAGAATTTAATTCCGGGCATACGCGCAAGTCTCATATTTTACTGCGGACTTTCAGGATCGTTGGAACATGGATTCGGGTCCATTTACTCAAAATGTTGAACAAAGTCAACTAAAACCAAAATTTAAATTCCAAAAATTACTATTTCTCACATTTTCAATAAAAACTTTCCGGTTTCATGCCTGGACTATGCACGAAAATCGAGGTAATTAAAATTAATACTTTTAAGTCTAATGATCCTGGAATGGAGTCTTAATTTATAAGATGACTCTTTGGGTCATCACAATCTCCACCTGCAAAACAAACGTTCATCCTCGAACGGACATAGAAAATTACTTGATCTGGCAAACAAGTGGGGATATCTAATCTGCATGTCTGACTCAGACTCCCAAGTAGAATCCTCAATAGGCTGACCTCTCCACTACACTCGAACTGAAGGGTAACTCTTTGATCTCAACTGACGAACTTGCCGGTCTAGAATGGCTACCGGTTCCTCCTCATAAGTCAAATCTTTGTCCAATTGGACAAAGATGAAATCTAACATGTGGGACGGGTCACCATGATATTTTTGGAACATAGATACATGGAATACGGATAAATGGAGGATAACCCTAGAGGCAACGCAAGTCTATAAGCTACCTCCCCCATTCTATCAAGAATCTCAAATGGTCCGATATAACTAGGGCTCAACTTGCTCTTCTTCCCAAATCTCATGACACCCTTCATGGGCGATACCCAAAGTAATACTCTCTCTCCAACCATGAATGCCACATCACGAACCTTACGATCGGCATAACTCTTTTGCCTGGACTGAGCTGCACGAAGTCGATCTTGTATAACCTTGACCTTATCTAAGGCCTCCTGAACCAAGTTTGTACCTAATAATTGAGCCTCTCCCGGCTCAAACCACCCAACTGGCGATATACACCGTCTACTATATAATCAGGGTAGAGGCCATTCTTCCAGGCCATTTAATTTAGCACTTCAGACTTCCCATGGTGCCTCAGGGGGTCGTGGCTCTTACTTGCTTTATTCTAATCAGTCAGCCCCTATCAGAGCACCTCCTCTTCAGAGTTATTATCGTGGTCAGCCAGTTCGTTAGGGTTAGCCTCGGTATCAAGATGGGTGTTATGAGTATGGTGAGTATAGGCACATTCGGAGATCTTGTCCGAAATTTTTGGATAATCAGCCTCAGTACCAGAATTCTCGTGCTATAGTTCCGGCACCAAATGCAGCACCAGATGCCCAGCCAGCTAGGGGTAGGGGTTGAGCAGCCAGAGGTAGGGGTCAGAATGCTAGAGGTGGAGGCTAGCCCGCTAGGGGTGGGGGCCAGCCCGTTAGAGGTGGAGGACTACCTGTCAGGGGTCCTCCCGGTGACGTAGTTCAGGGTGGTAGGACCCATCCCCGATTATATGCATTTTTTCCAGACCCGAGGCGGAGTCCTCTGATGCAGTTATCACATGTACCATTTCAGTTTGTAATAAATATGCTTCAGTTTTGTTTGATCTGGGGTCTACTTATTCTTATGTGTCATCTTATTTTGCCTCGTATTTGGTTATGCCCCGCGATTCTTTGAGTGTCCCTGTTTATGTGTCTACGCCGGTGGGGGATGTTATTATTGTAGATCGTGTGTATCGTTCATGCGTAGTCATTATTGAGGGTCTTGAAACTAGTGTAGACCTATTGCTTCTTGACATGGTCAATTTTGATGTCATATGGGGCATGGATTGGTTGTCACCTTATTATGCCATCTTGGAATGTCACGCCAAGACAGTTACTTTAGCTTTCCCGGGATTGCCTCGGTTAGAATGGAAAAGGTCTACTGGTCATTCTCCCAGCAGAGTGATTTCTTATGCCAAGGCTCGTCGCATGGTTGAGAGGGGTGTTTGGCTTATTTGGCTCATATTCGTGATTCTGATGCCGAGGTTTCTTCAATAAAGTCAGTGCCTATTTTTCGGGAGTTTCACGAAGTGTTTTGTGTAGACCTGCCAGGGATGCCACCCGACAGGGATATCGATTTTTGTATTGATGTTGCTCCGGGCACTCAGCCCATTTCTATTCATCCATACCGGATGGCCTAAACAGAATTGAAATAACAGTTGCAAGACCTGCTTGATAAAGGTTTTGTCAGGACTAGTGTCTCGCCCTGGGGTGCACCGATTTTGTTTGTAAAGAAGAAGGATGGATCGATAAGAATGTATATAGATTACCGGAAGTTGAATAAAGTTACTATCAAAAATACGTATCCATTTCCGAGAATTGATGATTTATTTGAGTAGCTTCAGAGTACCAGCGTGTTTTCGAAAATTGACCTGAGATCGGGCTACCATCAGTTGAAGATTAGGGCATCCGATGTTCCTAAAACAGCCTTTTGGACAAGGTATGGGCACTATGAATTTTTGGTGATGTCTTTTGGCTTGACTAATGCCCCAACAACCTTTATGAATTTGATGAATCGAGTTTTCAAGCCTCGTAATTGTGTTTATTGAAGATATTCTTATATACTCCCACAGTGGGGAGGAGCATGAGAAGCACCTCCGTATAACACTCCAGACTTTGAGGGATAATCAATTGTATGCAAAATTCTCAAAGTGTGAATTCTTGTTAGATTCAGTAGCTTTCTTGGGTCACGTCGTATCAGCATAGGGTATTCAGGTAGATTCTAAGAAGACAGAGGCAGTCAAGAACTGGCCTAGACCCACTTCAGCCACAGAAATCAAGAGCTTCTTGGGTTTGGCAGGATACTACCCTCATTTTATAGAGGGGTTCTCGTTTATAGAAGACCCGATGACGAGATTGACTTAGAACGGTGCCCCATTTAAATGGTCGAATGAGTATGAGGAAAGCTTTCAGAAGCTCAAGACAGCCTTGACTTCAGCACCAGTATTGGTGTTACCATCAGGTTCAGAATCTTTCACGGTATATTGTGATGATTCCCATGTTGGGTTGGGAGCGGTATTGATGCAAGAGGGCGGGGTGATAGCATATGAGTCTCGACAGTTAAAGATTCATGAGAAGAATTATCCTGTTCATGACTTAGAGTTGGCAGCCATTGTTCACGCATTGAAAATATGGAGGCACTATCTTTATTGCGTGCCATGTGAGGTTTACACGGATCATCGTAGCCTCCAGTACTTGTTCAAGCAAAATGATCTCAATTTGAGACAGAAGAGATGGCTAAAGTTATTGAAAGATTATGACGTCACTATACTGTATCATCCAGGAAAGGCCAATGTGGTGGCTGATGCATTGAGTAGGAAGGCAGTAAGTATGGGCAGCCTTTCATTTATTCCAGTTAGTGAGAGACCTCTAGCTTCAGATATTCAGACGTTGGCTAATCAATTCGTGAGGTTGGACATTTTGCCCAGCCATTTTCTAGCTTGTACAGTTGCTCGGTCTTCCTTATTCGAGCGTATCAGAGATCGGCAGGATGATGACCTGCATTTGATGGTCCTTAGGGACTTACAGTTCGGCACGGTGGTGCCAAGAAGGTTAAAGTTGGAGATGATGATGTTTTGAGGATGCAGAGTCATATATGTGTGCCTAATGTTGATGGCTTTCATGAGTTGATTCTTGAAGAAGCTCACAGTTCTAAGTATTTTATTCACTCGGGTGCTGCCAAGATGTACCAAGACCTGCGGCAGCACTACTGGTGGTGAAGGATGAAAAAGGATATTGTTGCCTATGTGGCTCGTTGTTTGAATTATCAACATGTGAAATATGACCATCAGAGACCCGGTGGTTTACTCCAGCAGATAGAGATTCCTAAGTGGAAGTGGGAGCGTATCACTATGGACTTTGTTGTTGGACTCCCACGTACTCAGATAAGGTTCAACGCCATTTGGGTTATTGTGGATAGGTTGACTAAATCAGCACATTTCATTCTAGTGGCAAGTAATTATACTTCGGAGCGGTTGGCAGAGATATATGTTCGAGAGATTGTTCGCTTTCACGGTGTGCCCGTGTCTATTTTTTATGATCAAGGTACGCAGTTTACCTCGCACTTTTGGAGGAAGTTCAGTGTGAGTTGGGTACACGAGTTGAGTTGAGCACAACATTTCATCCTCAGATGGACAGACAGTCCGAGCGTACTATTCAGATCTTGGAGGATATGCTCCGCGCTTGTGTTATTGACTTTGGAGGTTCTTGGTATCAATTTTTGTCGTTAGCGGAGTTTGCCTACAATAATAGTTATCAGTCGAGCATTCAGACGGCTCCCTATGAGGCATTATATGGTAGACGGTGTAGATTGCCAGTTGGGTGGTTTGAGTCGGGAGAGGCTCGATTATTGGGTGCAGACTTAGTTCAAGATGCCTTAGATAAGGTCAAGATTATACAGGATCGACTTCGTGCAGCTCAGTCTAGGCAAAAGAGTAACGTCGATCGTAAAGTTCGGGATGTGGCATTCATGGTTGGAGAGAGAGTATTACTTCGGGTATCGCCCATGAAGGGTGTCATGAGATTTCGGAAGGAGGGCAAGTTGAGCCCTAGGTATATCGGACCATTGGAGATTCTTGATAGAGTGGGGGAGGTAGCTTGTAGACTTGCGTTGCCTCCGGGGTTATCCTCTGTTCATCCGGTATTTCATGTATCTATGCTCCAAATATATCATGGGAACCTGTCCCACGTGTTAGATTTCAGTTATGTCCAATTGGACAAAGATTTGACTTATGAGGAGGAACCGGTGGCCATTTTAGACTGGCTCAGTTGAGGTCAAAGAATTTCCCTTCAGTCCAAGTGCAATGGAATGGTCAGCCTGTTGAGGCATCTACTTGGGAGTCCGAGTCGGACATGCGGAGTAGATATCCCCACTTGTTTGCCAGTTCAGGTAATTTTCTAAGTCCGTTCGAGGATGAATGTTTGTTTTAGAGGTGGAGATTGTGCTGACCCAAAGAGTCATCTTATGAATTAAGACTCCATTCCAGGCTCATTAACCTTAAAAAGATAAATTTTATTTACCTCGATATGCGTGCATAGTCCAGGCATGAAACCGGAAAGCTTTTTATGTGAAAATATGAGAAATAATAATTTTTAAAATTTAAAATTTTGGTTTTAGTTGACTTTGTTCAACATTTTTAGTAAACCGACCCGGATCCATGTTCCGATGATCCCGGGAGGTCCGCAGTAAAATATGGGACTTGGACGTATGCCCGAAATTGAATTCTGAAGTCCCTAGCTTTAGAAAAATTGTTTTGCTAGATTTTTAAGAAAATAAGGAAATGAATTAATGTTTGAAATCATTGGTATTGGTCCCGTATTTTGGTTCCGGAGCCCGGTACAGGTTTGTGTTAAGTGTTCTTGAAAAAAATAATGAGTTTTGAGGTTCAATTCTTAGTTTTAGACGTCACGAGCAAGTACGTATGATGTTTTTAGACTTGCGTGCATGTTTGGTTTAGAGCCCCGAGGGTCGGGTGAGTTTCGGGTAGGGTTCCGGATGTTTTGAACTTGTAAAAATCTGGTGAAATAGTTGTTCTGGTGCACTAATACGTTCCTCTTTGCGATCGCGAAGTTTCTCCCCCAATCGCGTAGAGTAAAATGTACTGGGGGTCATTTTGTTCTTCGCGAACGCGAATTCTAGACCGCGAACGCGAAGCATTGGTGGGGTACCCTTCGCGAACACGTGCTGTCTCACGCGAACGCAATGAGTAAGTGGGCCTCGGGGGAGGGGCTCGATTTGTTCTACGCAAACGCGACCAACGGGACGCGATCGCGATGGACATAAGTCGCAAAGCTTCGCAAACGTGTCTGTATCAGTGCAAACGCGAAGGCCATTTGGGCCTGACTCATCGCGAATGCGGCAGGCCCATCACGAACGCGATGAAGGCCTGCCCAGTCATATAAAACAACTTTTAAAAATCGGGCAGAACCTATTTTCTTCATATTTTTGAACTATAAAGACCTAGAGGCAATTTTCATCACACAAATTCATCCCCAAAGTATTGATAAACAATTCTAAACTCTTCTCTTTCAATTACCCAATATTTTTCATCACTTTTCAATCAAAAATCAAGAATTTTCATGGTAGAAATTGGAGGTTTGGATAGAATTAGGAAATTTTGTAAAAATAGAATTTTGACCTCGAATTGGGGTCGGATTTTGAAACTAATTGCATATTCGAGCTCGGGGGTGAATGGGTAAACGAAATTTGGTCCGAACCTCGAATTTGGACCAAGCGGGCCTGGGGTCGAGATGTAACTTTTTTTTAGAAAACTTAGGAAAACAATGATTTTTCAGTAAAGTTAGTTCCTTCAGCATAAATTAATGATATTAAACTAATTATGATTAGATTCGAGCGGGTTAGAGGCAAATTCGAAAGGTAAGCAGTAATTGAGCAGCGAGTGGTCTGCGAATTTAAGGTAAATGCTTGGTTTAACCTTGACTTGAGGGAATATGAATCCCCAATTTAAATGCTATGTGAATTTGCATGTATGTGTTGTATAGGTGAGGTGAAGAATATCTATGCACCACTAAATTATTGTTGAACATGGTCCCTTCCTTGTTTCCAATTTATTTGATTCCTGGCTTAAACTGTTTTATGATCATTGATACCTCCATGTCTAATTATTTTCGTCGACTTGTTGATAAGTATTGTTCCAAGTGTTTTAGAAGTGTTGGTTATTCCCTTGGTTCCATTGTGATACATAAATATTGAATTGGATGACACTGTTTTATGATCCATATACATATTTCGGTTGGTTTCGATGTGTAGTGATAATTGGTGAAGTTTCTGAATAGTACACTTTCATGTTTATGATAATTGAGATTTTTAAGTATTGTTAAAGGCTTGGAATCTGATTTGTGAAACTTTATTATAAATAAAGATATGAAATGTGATTTGGCTGGTGGGAGCGGGTTGCACGCCGCAACAAGGAGTAATAAGGGTGGACATGTGGGATCGAATTGCATGCCGCAACAAGTAGTAATAAGGGTGGACAGGTGGGATCAGGTTGCACGCCGCAACAAGGAGTAATAAGGGTGTACAAGTGGGATCGGGTTGCACGCCGCAACAGGAGAAATAAGGTGATATATATATAGGGAGGATCAATAAGGGTGGACAGGTGGGATCGGGTTGCACGCCGCAACAAGGAGCAATAAGGGAGAATATTCATAGTTTATTAATTTTCAAAAATTAGGATTTGGAAAACTCCGGTTTTCTTAAAAAGGTTTTCATACTCTCATTTTACTGTGATTTAAATTGAAACTTGGAAATTTTGAGAAGTTTGATTATAGCTGATATCTGGAAAGAGTTATCCGAGTTTTTTTTATTTACTAGTTATTTAGTTTATTGTTATTATTATTCCTTCTTGCTGAATTATATTTCCTCCCACAGGTTATGTTATGATTTCCCGCCTTAGCCTTGTCACTACTCCGTCTAGGTTAGGCTCGGTACTTACTCAGTACATGGGGTTGGTTGTACTGATACTACACATTGCACTCTCTTGTGCAGATCCAGATACCGGCCAGAGTTAGGAGATTTTAGTAGCTGACATCATCATTCGGAGACACGAGGTAGATTTGCTGGCGTCCGCAGATTCCTGGAGTCTTCTCTTAATTTTATAGACACTGTTTTATTACATTCATAAACAGATACATAATTCTTTCAGTCCATTATTTGTAGTACTCTTTAGTAGCTCGTGAATTGTGACACCAGACCCTGGGTAGTTATATAGTTGGTTTTAGTTCGTGGTTCGTTCATCGTATCAAATATTATTCCTCATTACATTTATTGGAAATTATTAGATTTAGTTTATTTTAAATTGTCTCATTGTGTTTAAGTAAATATTCAAAGGAAAATGGTAGTTAAGTTCTGATCACGCTCAACTATGTCTTATAAAAAGACTAAACATGCATTGCAAATATAATCTGGGGTATTAAGCCCAAAGTCGATCCCACAGATGATTGAACGTATCAATTGAATCTATAAAATACTAAATTGTTACTTAATCACTTTTCTTAAGACT